>CCAG010007477.1:0-128474 GCA_001077435.1 Glossina morsitans morsitans | reverse complement strand
AAATACTGTAGATCAGCTATAAGTAATGGTCCTAGCCATATATAACTTTTTTATAAAGTGACACTTTTCCAGATATATACTTCGTACACGATTCAGTTGAATACATCTTAAAACGCATTAGAGACTACCAGAAAAGCAAAATTTCGTTGTGATATTGTGTACTCCCCATCTTATCAAAACCCCTCATATGAACCATTGTACTCCTCATCTTATCAAAGTTCCTCATATAAACCATTCAACCTATACGTAAAACACCCGCCCGCAGAATTTCCAACATATGCCTACAATAAATTCTGAAGATCACAATAAAATTAGATTTTTCTGATAGTCCTTAGCTTCCTTTAATGCACGCAAATAGCTGGAATTGAAAAATTTCTATAACATTTTTTTATATTTAATTGATTGTCTTACCTATAGGCGGGTTGGTATATGTGAGACGTTTTGATTAGACGATGGTTACACAGTAGCACAATGATATTATGTTTTTTTGATCAATTTTAATGACTGTTAAGATGGAGGAGACTTACATCCCTGAAGGCGTGTTTATATAGACCAACGGAAGATGGTGGTATATTTATTTCGTCAAAACGTTTGCAGCACTCAGGGTGAAGACTCGGAGACCACACAAAGCATGTATTCGTGCATCAAATTCTGAATTGATTTAAGCACACCCCGCTGTCCGTCTGCTTAATCAGTGCCACTGTTAACAATTTTTCAAGTCGCAAAAATGAAGACACCGGCTTGTAGTTCGCCAATTCAGCAAGTTGTCATCTTAATTTTGAAAATGGGACAAATTTATTGATCCACAGTGCAACGCGAACCGAGAATGCCTCCGTTTTCAAAATAAAACAAAATTGGGTGTTTACTCGTTATCTACTAACTACACCAGATACAACAATAAAAATTTGCAAGTATGCTTTATAAAGGCCACTGCAGCACGTGTACACAAATAATACCACATCGATTGAGCTCATCAAATATTATCGACAATTGAGAATTGACGCTCTTCTGAACACGTTTGCAAGACCTAGAAAGAAGTTTCAGTGACTTTGTAAAATATATGTATCATTAGTCACTGTTAAATTATTTGCCGACCTAGGCATGTCTTTCCGTCTGTCTGCTTGTCGCTTGCCGTTAGTCCGCCTGTGCATCTGTGGGGCCATCTGCTTATTTGCCTATGGCAAACGCATCCCCCAGTCGTACAAATTCAGCTGGAAGTTGCTGCTCGTACATTAATATTAAAAATGAACCAAATCGGTCGCACCGACAGTACGTCATTAATTAAGGCCACCTTCGTTTTCAATGGCAAAAAACACGACAGAAATGAGCTTTTTGCTCATTGCTTTGAAACTACGACAGTAAACATGTAAAGATCTGTCCTAAGATAAAGGCGGTGAATTTCGAAGGTGCGACCTCAGCTGATTATAATTTTGTTAATTCTTAATTGTTTTAACTCTGTTTGTTCATTTTCAATTTTCCAGCAACTGTACTGCGACTGTGCAAGGCAGTTAACAACAATGACTTGGGCTTTTGGTTTTATGGTTTAGTTTTGTGTTGTATGTGAATGCTTTTTACAACTTTTTAATTTCCATAGTTATTTTATTGGTTTTCTCGTTTTTCACTTCGCGGTAAATCACTACATAGTAATCTCAAAATATGTGGGTTACCTTGGTAGGGTTTCTACGTTTCGGTAAAAAATTTGCTTAAAATAAAAAGAAAACTTCCTCTCATATTCTTTCTTATCTCTCTCTACTTTTCGTTTATTCAATTTTTCTTACAATTTACTTTAACCAAAGCTTTTTTCGCAAATTGATCGCTTCTTAAAGTTAGGAAATCAAACCATGAAAATGGTAGAGTTCTTGGTTTAGAACATTAGCTGGGACCTTAAATTAGTCTTTGGCATCAAATTTGAAAAACTATCAAATCAGATGTAAACCATGAGATCGTATGAAGACTACAAATAAGATGGAATAAGAAAACACAACATGTTGCCAAATTTTATATGTAATTGAGTTAGGATGTATGTGTGCCGAGTGATATTGAATTTCCGGTTTATCTTATAATGAAATCTTAATGAAGTCTTGTAGACAAACTGGTGCTTGATATACATTCTTCTTTTCTTCTTCTTTTTTGCGCTCCAGCTCACCTTGACAATTTGTAATTGCGCGACGTACAGTTGCATAGTACATGATCCATTTAATTACCACAACGTGGTCATCAAAGGATTTCACTTTACATTATTTATTGTATCAAATCGTTTCTAAAGTCATAGAAGGATTTTCAAGTCAAGAAGCTTTGAAGCAATTTATGAATGCCTACATCTTAAGAGAATCTTTTGGAGTCGATTGCTGGGTTTCATAAGTAGAAACCCAGCAGAACTGCTTCATATATTTTATTTTGATATGTCGGCAGGATGACAGACGTTTTGGCGAAACATCGTTGATCGCTAGGGAATACAATTCTATTCACAGCAACTGAGAATATTTACACGGAAGCTTCTACACGGTGCTTCTTTTCCGCGTGACTGCATCGCTATTCAAAAAAATAACTTTTCATGGTAGATGGATGACGGATTGTTGTAATTTTTTCAGTATCCTTTTGTTTGCATTAGTAACAAACTAATGTAACAAAAATTTTAGTCTGCCGTGAGCCTGCTTGTGCCGCATATGTATCTCACAAAAAGGTATGTGCTGTTTTGGAGGGCTTTCTTTGCTTCGTTTGGATAACAACAGCAAGTCAAACAGTCTGCCGTAGATAGGTTTTTGCAGCAGATGACTGAATATAGACACATCTAATTAACTTTTGTTTTTTTGTTTTGGGGAAATATGTTCGAAAGACTCGTTATAATTAATTTCCTAGTGATGCGGGCGTACGATCTTTCTTCTAACCTTTTTTCTATCGCAATTTTAACTTCTAAGTCGCTGTTTTGCATGAGAAAGCGTAACTAATATTGTAAGGCGTGGAATAAAAGCCCCATTCTTCATCTGAAAGCAATATCTTTTATGGAACCGCATATGTCATCCCATTGAAGTGCATAGAGTATAGTTTTTCGAGCTTCGAATAGCTTGAGTTGTTGACGCGAAATTTTGCTCTTAATTTGCAGAATACTGTTGCTGTAAAGACATGTTACATCCAGCCGTGTATAAAGTATCATGCGTTAGTCCAAACAAATGGAACCGTTGCTGGGGAATACCATAACAAAATCTGATGTAATTGAGGCGAGACACATGCTATGTTAAAAGTCATGAGATTGTGATTTTTAAATACAGTAACTTCCAGCGTTCTAATGAAAAGTCGCTGAAACTGATTCGCCCCCCGCTACTCGTACCACAAATCGCTTTATGATACAATGTATATTAACTTTTTACGGAGGTGTGATAAGACCTTCCTTTTATCATTCCAAACGGTTCACAATCATTTTCTCGATTAATTTCAACTTGTCTGTCCGCTTATTCGTCTAATGTTTTGCATATATTTTTGCGTTCAATCCACAAGCCGCATTTTTTGATCTGTTCTCCGGAAATTCGGTACACTATTTCGCCTCAAGAACGAATCCTAATAGAAAATAGATTAAATCGGTCCATGTATAGGAAAAAAACCGGAAAGATATAAAATTTTTCAAAACACAAAAAAACCAGGAAATCTTCGTTTGGCATATTAAGTTGAAAAGAAGAGTTTGAATTGCGTAGTCCAATTTTTTGAATCTTCTGCTATATAACCCTTCCTATAAAAATAAGCTTTTCTAGGACAAAGAGGTCCAATCATGAGTATTTTATGGTGAAGATTGGTCCGTTAAAAGTAATTTGAGCGAAAAAAGCGAACAGTCTCAAATTTGGACTGTTTCGGTATATTTCTTGGACTCCGCCTGTATAGCAACTCATAAATCTTTAAATGGAAATAAGGTGCAATATCTGATATTTTATCACGGAAATATATGCAGAACTGTATTAGCGTGCTTGACGACCGATAGTGCCCAACTGTAATGTTTTTACTTGTTTTCTCCTAAGTCGTATTCACCGAAATATTTCAAAAGATATCCACAATATAAAGGAGTCGAGTATTCAGAAACTTGGTCTTAGCTATTCTTGTCTAGGTTTCTGAATGCTCGAGATATTTCTGTTAGAGCCACAATAATCAATACATAAGTCAAGGTTTTCATAGAGCAAGCTGTAAGGAAGAAATATGTAACAGATTTGCTTTCAAAGATCTGTACAACAGATTAATGTCTACATATTTGAACTGACAAACTCCCTGTATCTAAGATAAGCCTTTGATCGATTAAGCCACGAGAAAGGATCTACAATATCGACATAATCTTACTTTAAAAGCTCTCAGCAAACTCTTTTAGTACTTCAAGACATTTCTTATAAGATGCAAGTTTATCGGAATAAAGAGTCTTTCAAGTCAGTTATAAGAAATCTTCGCAACGTTTTTAGTTCATTCCAAAAGTTCTGAGAAAGTGACTAACCTTTGTCTACTTCAAGACATTTCTCACAAAGTTTCGATGTTCAATAAATGCTTATATAAGCCAAGCACTCGATCAATTAAGTCGGTGGGGAAGCGATATTCCGCAACTTCGACAAGTTCATTTGAGTGGTGATGGGCAAGAAATAGTCTTGCAGGGCAATCTTACGATTGCTTAGCCCCGAAAGGAAGAAAGCTTTTGGAAACATTCAGAGTTTATCTTAAAAGCTGCAATCCATCCAGACTATGGTCTGGTTGTGCTAAACGGAGATTTTTTGTAAGCCTTTGACACCCAATAAACACTTGTATAAACTAAGCCTTCTATTTTCGGTCCGGGAGAAAGAACGCTTCTAGAGCTGTGCTAGATTTACTTTAAACGCTTGGAACATTCATTTAAACCCTTCAGCGAAACTAATTTATTGATTCTTTCAATTGATTGCCAATCCTTTTTTTGATAAGAAGCTAATGGAGCCCCTTCGGATACATGACGAAATCAAGAAGTTAGAGAAATCCTTAGCATTGATGTGAAAGGAAGATAAGCAGAAGGAAGTTAATATTATGGAAAAATGAGATGAAAACAATCTTTTGTTTTACTTGACTTTCACAAATTATGCAAATTTTCGGTTTTAATGTTAGAAAAAAGCATTAACTCGGCCGACTGAGTTCTAAGGGTTACTTTTGGACAAGCAATATTTATTTTTTCAATGAATTTAAAGCCTTATAAATGATTATACTTGTGCACATAAAAGTTTTAGTTTAAATTTAAGATGAAAATCCTAATGAAACATACACAACATTTACTGCACAACGTGAACGTAAGCAATAACAAGAGAGTATAGCAGCAGAATGAATGAATGAATTCCTTGAAAAGTTTGTTTCAACAAAATTTTTGTTCCTTTGTTCAAGTTCACTCAAATGTATCCTTTGACATGAAGCAGGAACTCTCTACCCACTCTTTTATGCACATATATACGAATTCACAATCGCACACACACAGAAAAGAAGACAAAGCATAAAAAAGGAAGAAATGTAATACATAAAAGCCCAAGGTACGCATATATATAGGGAGAAGTTTGCAACGATGTATAGCTAGGTACATAAGAAATTATATACTAATACGTATCTACATATATATGTGTATATAATATATGCTTTCTATATAATAAAAAGAGAAAAAAAAGGCAAAAAACCAAAATGAGTTGCTATGGCATTTGTGGTTAACAAATTTTAGTTAAATAACAATGGAAATAAAAACACAAACACACACGTATATATATATATATATATATATATATATAATATATATGTAAACCAACGAAGGATACATATGCTAAGTTTTGTCCTCGTGTTCGAACTTTTTTTTTACTTCATTTATATGCTCAAAGTATATACGGTTTGTATTTTGAATGTTCTGCATGAGGGTCGTTGCTGTTGAAAGCCTTTGGCTTTCTCTTGTACTCATTCGTTTGTTAAATGTATGCATAGCGCATACGATATACATTACTATAGATGGATAGATACAGGCAAACATACAAATATTCATATAATTTATTGAGTGTATAAAGCAGAGAAAGAGAACGACGAACGAATGTATGAACCAAATAAAGGAAACGAAGTGAAGCGAAGAGAATACACAAAACGTAATGCATGAAAATAATTTAAAATTCCTGGAAACATCAATATTATCCTTGGTTTTCATCATGCTCACGTTTAACTAAAACATACACACCAATATACAAACGTACATTACATACATAATGTATTATGTCAGATAAGAGTACTGGTTTTACAGATAGTTAAAAAAAAGAAAAAATGAAGAGAAGCAAAAACTGGTATATAACTTTGTATATACATAAGTACGTGAATATATGTAACAGGAAAAAGTGCCAAAAATGGTATGAAAGCCAGATAAATAGATACGACAGTCGGCCTGTAAAGCTTTACATTGTAAGAGAAAAGCATAGCAAAACTTTGACGTCACAAAGCACTTTAGTAAATAATTTTTTAAAAACAGCTATACAAACACATAAGAAACTATAGATACGTATATATATCAACACATATACATATACACTTGGCTACATTCATATGCGTACGAAAATTACATGCTCGGCATATTTTTGTTGTTTATTTTAGGTTTTCGCAAGAAATGCTTTGTTTTGCGTCGCTTTTTTTCTTCTCCTCAACGTTCACTTCAGAATGACGACTTGGCTTTATAAGCATGCAGATGCGTAGACAAATATATTTAACATGTATAAGGTGCATATAATTGCTAATGTCCATAAAACCATAAGACACATTGCCTTAAGAAAGGTGAGTAGTGTCTTCGTTATGCGTGTCTATTAACAAAACCAAGTGTGACTGGCTGTTGACGATGGGAAGAATTTTATTAAATGAGAGTTTACTCATACACACATGTATCTCTGCAAGTATTCTGTAGGTTGTTTGTAGTTATGTGATAAACATATAACATGATTGCTTGTCTTAACAGTTAGAGTGGACTCGCTAAGTGCGTAGTCATGAAAAAGAAGAGAATGACGAGAAAAGGTTTTCTAACTGAAAAAGTATTCTTTTCTATAGCATACCTACAGCCATGTACTTGTACGTACAAACTTCTTAATAAAGTTTCACAAAAGCAGCAAAGTTAATAACTGCTGAAACGTACTCCTTTTAGTGACTTGGAAGGGGAGAGATATCAGTTCTATTATCTAACACTGTAAGTATGTTCGACTTGTCGAATGGATCATTAAGTACAGGTCAAGTCATTAAGTAATGTCGAATGCATGAGGTCTGTCTATACGTCCATGCACTAAAACTATAACTATAGCCTCGCAAAAAAAAAATGTAGGTTTCCAAAATTGGGCATTCTTGTGTCTGCCTAAAAGTCTATGCGTTGAAGCCTTGTTTAACATAAGCCCTCAATAGTATTTCTAAAAAAAGGTGGTTTCGAACGTATTTTGCAAGCGTGGAACTGTGTATTAACGAAAAAACTTGGTTTAAACAATTTTTTCGTTTGTCTACCTCTAGATATCATTGTTATCATTATTATAATTAATTTAGTCAGAGAAATAAATACATAGACTAAAGTCTTAAGGTACTAAAGCACCTGACGCTATTGGTTTAGTTTCTAGATATGTTTAGTGAACCACAATGACGAAGTTTAGCCAGACGAACAAAATGTAACTGCCACACCCTCCTTTCCTTGCGTCTGCTTGTTTGTCTGTCTACAGGTCCATCCATTTAAATGACGCCTACGACTTTTAAAACTTTATTTAGAAGATTAAACGTGGTTTCCATTGTTCTACCTGATGGACGTCTGTCTGTAAGCCCATTAAAATTCCTGTTTACAACGTCAAAACTTTGTTTAGAAGTAAAGCTTTCCTTATAAAATCTTTTATATTTTTGACTGCTTGCAGGTCTTTGCATTGAAATCATGCTTACGAATCTCCAAAACTTAGTTCAGGCGAGCAAACTTCGTTTCAAAATGTTTGCGTCTTTTCTCTCCTTTAGGCTCTAAATGGGTTGTGCATGGGTATCCCACACTTGACCGCCAACTTGTTTTTAGAAGAGGAAAGTTGGTTTCGAACCCTATTTTTTACTTTTTGTCTCTTTGGCTATATACGATTTGCCCACTGCTATCACGCTTATTAAATGTGGAAGTGCCAAAAAAGATGGTCCAATAAGCTGGGTTTCAAATAGTTTTTCTTTATCTCTTTCATTAAATTTAGAACTCAACTAAATCAGTTTATTCGCCTGTCCGCAGTCAGTAAAAAACCAATATATCTCTCGCGTCTTCTACATATTTTGAATTCGTTGGGATTTGTCTTTCGTTGTATGTCTGGTCTGAAGCATTTCCTTAGTAAAATCCTGGTACAAAAAGGAGCCTGAGAAACTGCTACCATATCCAAGAAAGGCAGCAGGTTCATAAATTGGTAAGGAAATGGAAAAAATACTCGGATTCTTTGTTGTGTTCGAGTCCCAGGCTAAATTTGGGCGTTTAATGTGACAACGAAGGTGAACCTTGTTCTCTAAGATAAACTTCAAAAGCTTCAAAGTGATTTTGAATCGATCGATTTAGTAAAAGGGGGGCCTATCTCCAGTTCTTTCTGATTGCAGGCATACATCCGCACAAACTTAATATACTTGGCAGTATTTCCGGACTTCCACATTTCTTCTACTCAGGCTATCAATTTATTTCCACATATTCTCTCTAATCGCAAGATAATTCCATCTGATCATAAGCAAAATTGCTTCTAATCGTAAGAAACATATTTAGTATAATCCCGCTACTTATTATCAATTTTTTACTTATGTACAAATAATTTTGTGAAGGGGTCGTTATATATAGCTGCCCAGATTATAATAGGATTTTTGCATAAAATTCGAAGTGGCCATAACGTACTACAACTTGAAGATCACTGCAGAAAACATTAACTTGCGTGTTCGATATTTTATTTGGGTTATTTTCACATGACGAACGGAAAGGAGACGATTCAAATAATGTACTCAACCGATCATATGAGGATACCTCAAATGCCAAAAATGGCTTCATAATATCGGCGTTTAAAAAAAAAAAAGAAAGACAACAAAAACAAATTTTCCAGCAAATAACTTACTGGTCACCTGACCGCGCGTCAAAGACGTGCTTGTTTGAGCGTCCAACCGATGTAAAAATTTTTAACAAATTAACTGCCTTGTTTTCAGTGAACGCGAAATTGACCGTAAAGATCGTAAAAGTATCGTAAATATAAGAAACACATTTGTCATAAAATATTTAAATATAAATATGTTTGAGGGAGTGAGTGCAGCGTTTGCTAAACAGAAAGTGACATTAATGATTGTTAGCGCCGCTTAAAGCATGACGATGGCAGTGAAGTAAATCTCCCAGTGAACAACTTAAATATAATGAACGTCTACGAGAGCTTATCGTTCGATTAAGAAAACGTCGTATGATATTTTAGAGTTATCTCCCTAAGAGGACAAAAACAGTTCTTGAAAAATATCATTTTCAACAATGATATCGAGATAAGAATATGTGTATGTAGAAAAGAAAGTATTTGTATTACAGAGACGACATGTTCGTCCGCTAAGACTTTGCTCAGCCATCCAT
Organism: Glossina morsitans morsitans; assembly: GCA_001077435.1. NCBI lineage: Eukaryota > Metazoa > Arthropoda > Insecta > Diptera > Glossinidae > Glossina > Glossina morsitans. The sequence goes on along the minus strand of CCAG010007477.1, from coordinate 118,900 downwards.
GAAAATTATGACATAAAAGAAGAAATTGAATTACAAATCATTCCCTTTTTTTCCGTATTTGGCGTCCAACGGCTGTTATTTGTGCACTAACTTAGCAAAAAATAACCAATAATTTGTTGTCCTCATTACATTTTACTTTAATAAGGACAACATAGTAAGTCAAGTAACTGTGCAGTAGCCATTAAGGAGGACCCACAACTTTAACCAAAACAAAATCTTGAAAGTTTATCTTATTTGTCTTCTGTCACATTAGTGATAAATTAGTGATATGTATGTTTAATTTCTTACTGCATATGCGCTCTAAATAATCATATTTCCATCCTTTTTGACCGCCAAACAATAGACATTTCAAAAAATTGTTATCGCCATAATGTATGTTTAAGGATATTAGCAAAACTTTGTCATCGCAGGTCACAATAAAATTCATGGAATTGTTAATACATTTTAGAACAAAAGCCAATATCTTTTTTTAGTCTACAACACTTGTTGTACTAAGCAATATTCAGTTAGTGCGGGTGGATGCAACACCCAGAAGGACTTGAGATGACTCAGTTTTTATTATACCAAAGGATTCAAAAAGCGACTAAGGTGGTCTGTCCCCCTGTCCCTCGTGTATTTTTGTGTTCAACCTGCAGATCGTTGAATCGACTTAAGCTTGTCTACCCCTCTGCCCGTCTGTCCGTCTGTCCGTCTTGCCTTTTTGTGCTCAGGCTACAGGCCACAATTTTTGAGATTTTTTCATCAAATATGGTACACTGATGTATTTTAGTCCAAGGACGATCCCTATTGAAACTGGTTCGGACGGAAGCCCCTTTGGACCGCTTTCCCTAACACGCCTTGTTTTGAAAAGTTGTTATATGAATAATGGCATGAAGCGATCCGTGAGGCACTGTACTGTTTTTACTTACTTTTAATTATGTTCCATGATAACCGTAGAAGTATTATATTAAGCGATACAAGGATATTTAATTAGTTTTCGATGCCAATGCGAGTGGTTAAGAATTGAATGAATGTGAGGTATAAACGAATTTAAATTTCGTCAAGATTTAACCTTTCTTAATAGTGTTTAAGCTTTTTTCAAAATCTTTGAAAAGAAGCGACTTAAAAATCGTTTTGTATATGTTGTTCTTATTTTACAGCATACGCGGAGGATTTTTATATATTTGGAAAAAATAAAATATGGTTCAAGCATAAAGTTATACATCAAGTATAAAAGCACAAAAAAGTACGCCTCGGCATCGACTTAATTGTGTGGGTCTCTTCGTCGTCCTTCCGTCTGTTGAAACCATAATTTCGAAAAGTTTTTTAACAACAACTTTCAATCTTGGTTCCAACCTGTTGCTGAGGCTTCTCGGCAACTTAAGCGCAGCAATTAGCTAAATTCTTAAAAAGCAATTCTTAAAAAGCTGACAATTCTTCTCATTTTGCTATGTAAAAGTAGCAAAGCTGTAGACTACACTGAGCTTGGCTTTAATTCTTTTCCTTAATAAAATCTCGAAAACTAAAAGGACATTGGATCTCCTAACGATTAGGAAAAAACTTTGTACAAACTCGGCAAACATACCAAGAGATATTGGATTTTAGGTTTTTAGGGTTTTAGTTTGCATAGCTTATATATATATATATGAATTTTTATTCATACGATTTGCGTTACATGTGACGCGATATACAATCGTTATGCAGAAGAGAAGTGCTTTCGCTATACTTTGCATTCAAATATTACACATAATCTACTGATGAATATTACGGGAATGAGACCAAAGTGATTTTTGGCTTTCTAATAGTATCGAAGCGTTTTTTAAAAACTTCTAGAAGAGAATTTAATAAAGATTTTAAACACATTCGATACTGTAGTTGCTTCGTTTAGGATGTACGGCCCATATTACTAGGATTATTGTAAAATGGTAGATATGTTCCGAATGCATAGAAGCGAAAAAACGGTATTGCCTACACAAGGCTTTCAAAATTTTCTGTTCATAAACTACATCACTTGTGGTGCAACGCTTATTAAGTTTGTCGGGATGTACCATATGCAACGCGGGCTTATCTTATATTATATCGATTGATCCTGAACCATGTTCTGAACGGATTTGAGCTTGTCTGTCTGTCCGTCTGTTTGTTTGATCTTCAACCATTTACATTTGTGTTCAACCTAAAGCTCACTATTTTTGCGGTATTTTGATTAAGGTCGGACGTTTTCTGGCCCAAAGACGAATGTTATTCAAAACGGATTAGATCAGATCACTTTTGTGGCTACTCGCCTTATAACAAATTATGCAAGAAAAAACTTATTATACGGAAAAAATTTGGGAAAATTCGAAATTTCCCGACAAAAATCCCTGTTTAATAGAATTTCGGTGCACCTGATTTCTTGTAAAAGACTTGAATCGGATGGGTCAAAGTTCTGAACCTCTTCTAATATAAGACTAAACTTTATATGGCAAAAGGGTACCATTTTTTAATATCTTCTGATGAAAAGTGATCCGTAAGGGTAAATGAGATAAAAATTTAATGTATCAAATTGGGAATATGTGGGTCTGTCTTTTGGACTCCTTTCCATATAAGGCTTTGCATGAAAAATATGACTTTGTATGGGAAAGAATACTAATTTTCAATATGTTATGATGAATATTGGTACACGATAATAATCTGCACCAAAAATTAAGTATAGTACGTTTGGATCACGTGGACCACAACCCACGCCAACCTGATGTCCTGAGAAGTGAATCTCTGCATAGAAACAAGCGTAATTTTTCTTACATTATCGCAAAATTCTTTAAGGCGAACTGATCTACGGTATTTGACCGTTTCCTTGCTCGATTGCCATGCTTACACTTGTTTTGGAATAAAGTTAATACACTTGTGCATTGAATACAATTTGAGAAAATTGAATATAATAAGTTTTTAATTTTGCACAGCATGCCAACAGCGACTCTGTTCACTAACTTCGCGCATATGTGCTGTGACAGTGAGGTGGAAAACACTACACTGCGTATAAGCGTTTACAGTAGAAGTGGGTGAAGTGATAATAATACATTCCCGTAAAGTAAAGTAAAGTAAAAGTAAACAAGTAAGAAAAATGTATTCGATCATGACCGAACCTTTTATACCCATCACCGTGATTCTAAAAAATAAGGAAAAGAACAATGTGTTCATATCCTATAATATGGATGGGCGCGGTTGATTTTTTTTATTTTTAGAACAAAAGTTAAAAGTAGTATGGTGCGTGTGCTGTACTGTATGAGTAACAAGCGTAAAACAAAAATGTTCACAACTTTCTGCGCATAGACGAGTGGCCGTTGTAGGCGCGGTCTTTCGAAAGCTTTGATCATTTTTAAATTCTTTTGCAAGTTTTTAGGCGCTATCTTCATTTTTGCGAACGGGAGAACATTTGCACAGTTGCGCAGACGGACACGTGGACAGTGAATGAACGGACATGCTTAGGTGCCTTCCAAATTTGAAACTGGTCGAGTATTTATATACTTTATGGGGTCTTAGACGATTGCTTCTGTGCGTTATAAAGTTTTTGAAAAAGAAGTTAAACTATGACATTTTATAAGATTGAGCAGGCGTGGCCCATTTTTTCATTTCTTGTCATGGAATACACCTTCAAATTTTTGTATATTTATCTGATGTAGTTTATAAGCAACGAGAAAAAAACCAATTTTTCGTTACTTTTGGAAAACAGAGGCGTTGTCAGTTTACATGGTTTTGTGGGCGTGTCCTTCAACTTATTGGGCTCAGTTTCAATACCAACCCTCGTGCAAAAACTTTCAATGTTTCTTCCAAATTTGACGTCGATAGCTTCATTTTTGCGACCAAGAAAAGACGTTACACATACCAACAGCCAGACGGACAGATAGACATGCTTAAATCGATTCAGAATTTGATGCTGATCAAGAATATATATACTTTGTGGAGTCTCTGAGATTTTCTTCTGGGCGTTGCAAACGTTGTGACAAATTTAATATACCCCCCAAAAGTAAATTTTATTCATTAACATAAAATTTCGATTCACGCAGACGACCAAAACTGATTAATTTAAAAGCTTTTCTCTACTTAAGGGGGAAAACTTCTTTTGTTGTAAACTTGTTGTAAACCCTAACAACCCCTTGGTGGGCAATGCCCAGAAGGAAACTTTAGAGAAGTCACAAAGTATATATATTCTTGATCAGCACTAAAACCTATATCGATTTAAGCATGCCCGTCTGTCCATCGATGTAATGTCTATTGTAAAGGTTCTCCTGACCCCATGTGTCCGCTTGTTCATTTGTCAGTCTGTTAGTCCGTCCAATTATCCGTCTGCCAAACTGCGAGGTATCTTTGGACACATTCTCCCGTTCGCAAAAAAGAAAATATCTCCTGCAAAAGAGTTTGAAAATGGCGCATCAAGTCAAAGAACCAAACCTACAACCAAACCTAAGAACACCTGTGCTTTCCTGTCTATTGCTCCTTGCTCATAAACTACAACAGATATATGATATAAATTTTCACAAAATTATTCTACAAGAACATCAAAAATCAGCCACGCCCACCCAATATTAGGGAATATGCAAATTTAAATTTTTCCGTTATTTTCAATCTTTCACAGTTTAACGATCGTGGGTATAAAAGACGCTGAATGTACTTTTCTTACTTGTTTTCGAAGATCGTGGTTCACACGCAGTTCCTTTCAATAATGAGTAAAAAATATTGTATTTTAGTTTTCATATAAGCACGTCTAACGTAACAACGTAAAAAACATCCAGATGTAATACAAAAAAAAAAAATCGTAGTTTTTCGTTTTCAGCTTTCACCTGATATGTAGTCCTGGGTATATGTTTTCATTCGCCGCAGTTAAAGAAAGAGCGTCATAGCCGTCGTTTTGAGTTCCAATAGGATAGTATTTAAGTAAGTTTGATGATTGGTCTCAGACCAGTAACAGAAAAGACGCTCTAATTTGCATCCTAATTAGTTGAGTAATAGGAAACTGTGTGTTTGTCAGATGGTCGGCATGCCTGTGCCAAATTAAACGAAGAAATTTTATAGTAACCCCACATATTGAAATTAAAATTATTTTTGAACGGATCGTTAAATATATTCTTGTGAAGTTAAAGATCTTCAGAGACTTAAGCCATAATCGTCTATCACAACGTTCGTCGACCCATCTGTTATCTCTTGATAGACAGCTCGAGTCGCAAAAATGTTCCAAAATCCCCATAACAGAAATATTCTCTCGTTTTGATTGTGAAGTCATGCTTGAAAGTGAACGAACGCCATCCACCAACTCGTAGGCACACAATAAAACAAAGAAAATAAGTTAAGATTTAATAAAAATTTGGTATAGTATTTCCATTAAAAAGGCATTCAAAAATAATTCGATATAATTCAAATCCGCATAAGATGTTTTATAACTTTTATATAAGCTACGAGAAGACCAAAGGCAGCAATCCAAAGCAGATCTTTTATTAGTGAATATCTGTGAAGCAACGGTTCCAGTCTTTTCATATTCACAAAAGCTGAAGATTCTAAGTAGCACTCTTTATTTGTTAGTCTGACAGCGCTCGTACGAAATTCAGCACACTGGCCGGAAATATCAAAGCGAATGTGCGAAGTGGAGTACAGAAAACACCGCTAAATTCTTCATTCTACTGCGTTTAGTGTACGCTGTGCAAACTGTTTATTGAATGTTGTTTAAAGTCGAAAGCATCACTGCCCGTCATTTGTTGAAAACATACGTAACTGTTGGAAAGAAATAAGAGTCCATTCATTTTCTCACTTTCGCATCACACAAACGCGTCCAATGCTTTCTTGTGTCTTCTTTTCTCTTTCCGTCAAGTTTTATTGTTTTCGTTATTCTCTTTCCTACACCTATTTACCTACCAACGTAGACACTCAACTCGCACACAGTTCGCCATGAGAATAAAAACAAGTTAAGACTTTATAGTCAAGCAAAGCCGCTTTTTAAGCATCTTACACAGCTACACTCCGTCGATGAAGCGCTATAAAGGATTACTTTTTATGAGAGACCTTATGATATGAGAAACCTCAAATCACTGCTGCACAAAAATTTGTAAGGCCAAAGGCATAGAAAAGTAACCTCGTCCCTACCAAATTTTACACATTTGTTCGGTAAGACATAAGGCTTTTGATGGACTTTTTCATATAACGCGTTTTTAAGAGAGTTCATCCGGTTTCCGATGGCGACCTGTACGCTACATGGACAGAAATTGGACAGACAGGGGGACAGACAGGTTTTAATCGATTCCGAATCATATATTAAAATATAAGCCGGACCCGCCTCTAGTCATGCAGAACGTTGCACACATCCGAGCCACTCTAACATGACTTTACCGTAACTTAGGTAGGGCATAGCAAGAATGTCTTATTTAAAAATTCTTGTATTAGTTTTATGACCAGTTGCAAAGCTTATTCTATTCATATTGAGCAGACGAGATTCAGAACAAAAAATTAACAGTAAATTTTCTAACGGAACATATTCTTTGTTGTGTAGTGCTAGACACTGCTATCAACTATAAAAAATAAGTAAAACCCTTTATTTTTAAGTAATAGTTTAAAAAATATTTAGCAAAGTGTTATTTTTAAATTTTTACTCTTTATGTATCTACCGCTGTACTTGTTACAGACGAGCATTGGGGCTAGGCTTTAACAAAAGCATAAATTTATGTTTCTGACTTTAATGCATTTTCCTTTCATCAAATAAAGGTTTTATTTGCTGTCTTTAAAGCAACATCACTCAAATTGCTTGCAAAACTTTAATGGATCTCAGAATATTCTCGTTTAAAGCATAAAAATGCATTCATTACAAATATATAATTTTCTCCTTTTTTTGCCTGTAAATAACTATCAAAACTAAAGTGACTGAACTAACGAAGCTTAACAAATTTCCATAGCAACCTATAAAAATTCACATAGCAAGTCTTTAACGCAAAGCGATTATGTGCGCATTTTTCAGTGGGAACTGAATTTTTATCTTCAGGTACGCTTCTATGCAAAAACGGAACGAGTTTACAGTACAATTTTAAATAATAGTTTAAATATTAACTTTGCGTAATATCGAGGACGACCTTTCACAAGATTCCACGTAAAGCATTAAATATTATTTTTAATCAGTTTGCGATTTTCAGTTTGCCTACTTTTTTTGAGTGGAATAGGAACTGGACAGATAAACGTTTTGTATTCGAAATTGCTTTAATAAGAAAGCAAAATTTGGTTTACTTTGGTTATCAAACTTCGCAAATCAATACCTAAGAGCTGTAAAGCAATCGTCAACATTTTTGCATTGGCTTTTTAATGGGTTCTACAAAATATATATGCGCCCTCATAGGGCTGTAGTAAGAGTATCTCACTTGCGAGGTAGTTGGGATATCACGGTAATTTCATTCATTGGCTTTGTGTTTCCGTATAAGTAGGCGACTGCTATCGCCCCTACTAAGCCAGTGTTCGCGGGTTCAAATCTCATTGCGGTAGAATCGATGCCCAATCGATGGCATTTCGCAAACAACAAACTGAAACTTCTCTAAAAATCTTATTCGAAAAATAAAAAAAACATTTTTTTCTTTTTTAGAAAAAGTTTGCTCTCGAATATGGGTTTCTTGCCTTTGACCATATCTTACAGTTGCTGCAGAGTTGTTCTCATATAGCTTTTCAATCTTCGATGGGATTTGATGCTCACCAAAGTGCCCTAAGCGCTGAAAATGTGTGGAGTACAGCTCTCCGACTGTGCTCGGAAAGTCGACTTTTTGATTATTTCATAAATTTCTAAATATCTTTTGTACAATTTTTAATTCCATCAAAAAAAAAATTGAAAGGGGCTGAATTTCGAACCTAGCCTCAAGATTATCAACCGTACCTATGTCTGTCTATCAACTATGCCAGCACACGTTGCTTGCTCAACTTTAGGTTTTGCAATTCTTTTACACAAAATTGAAGTGAAATTTTCTACTTAAAACGAAATTATTCGAATGGACGCGGTTACCGTACATTCTAAGGACTAAGATGTTCGGCTATTAGCCGAGAGACAGAGGTTGGATTCTCAGTGCTGTAATCCAAAGACTATTGCATTTTAGTCTACATATTATATGTTGGTTATAGGATGGCTATATGATGGCTTGGGGTCCCACCTGGTTGTTGCTCCCGTCATATCATGTGAATAACATTTTTTTAATAAAGATAGTAAATTTAATGCTTTGTGTGCGTAGTATGAGATTTTATGCCGACAATGGTAAGACAGCAACGTAATGACTTTTTTCGGTGAGTTGTATTTAATTGTTTTTGTACTCATTATAGCATAACTCTTAATATCGTTTCCTGTTCTTATGTGCATTTGCTGCAGTTTTCGCTTAGCTTCTTATGCCTTACAACACCCTATACCACTTGTGGTAAACAGAGGTATTAAGTTTGCGCGGTTTCTTGTCCTATTTAATCTTATCTGTCCGTCTTTCTGTCTGGTGCTCAAACGCCATAGTGGAGTCGAACCGAATTAAAAGAAGTATTAAATAAATGGCTCAATACTTTCAATGAAAGTGTCTACAATTATTGACTTTGCCAAAGTAAAATTGGGTTTCTGCTCATATCGTTTGAAGGAAAATATTCAACTACTTTTCGGCTTAAAAAGACCTTAGAAATATGTCTTATGTCCTATACGTGCAGTAGAAGGATATATTAAGTTCGACCCACCTTTTATTATATCGGCCGATACAGAACCATTCTGCGTCTAAGCTTGTCCATCCGTCTGTCTACCTTGTTTTCTAATGCTTAAACTATAGGCCCCAATCGTTGAGATTATATAATGCAATTTACATTCTTTCTTTTGGCACAGGGACGAATGTTTTTGAAAATGGTTCGAATCGGACCAGTTTTTCGATCACTATAATGTGGAGTAGGGTATTCAGTGGTAGATCATGGCGCACTATAATGTTTTTACTTGCTTATATTATGATTGCATTGTTCACCTTTTAATGCCTCTCAAACATCAACTGATTTAGCAAAGATGCGAATGAGAGTGAAGACGGTCCCCCTTTTTGCAAAGACAAATAGTATGAATTACGCAAGGTAGGCTAACTTCTCGTCGGTTATATCTGTGCACGTCGCACGGAGATGGGAGGGTTCCCATATACGTGGGCCACCATTTATATCTTAAGTCTGATAATGGAAAAAAGCCACTTGGCTTTGAAAATTGTTTGATCTTCAAAATCTTTCGCCTACATTCCAACCTTTTCTCTTAGCAGCTTTTTCTTATCGCTTGAGACATCACCCACGATTTATTCTGAAACACCCGTACAATCGACGGTTACTTAGTTTCTTGCTTATACGCATAGATACATAGTTCGTCAATTGTTACCATCTTATCTATGTATTTTAACGCGCCACCATTGCACAACAACTGAATTTGGAAGATCTTTACGAATTTCGTCAGTGAGCGAACGGTGGACCCCGTTAAACAGGTTATACTAGAGAATTACAGCGTCAAGGTGTGGGACATCATCTCTAAAAGTGGTTGATCGATGCTCTCTTGTCTTGATGGTTTATGTCGGAAGTGGGCATAGTCCAGTAGGTAAAGTTCGCTGCTAACAAGTCGCTGGTCGCGGGTTCAAATCTCAGTGCGGTTTGGGCATCTTTGGTCGTAACTACGTTGGGTGCTGAGTCGGTAAAAGCATAGCATTTATCAACTGCACACACATCCACTAGGTTTTATTTCTCTCTCTTTCTTCAGATCTTCCTGACGTGGTACACGTATGCGGAATATTTCCCATGTAAGTATTCCCTCAAAATAAAAGAAAAACAATCGCTCTCAAGTAACCCAATGTTCTCAAAAAGTTTATGGTTACAAACGTTAAACTTTCCAGCGCAAACGTTAGATGGCACTTGACAATGTCTGCATTTGCCCTACATATGCGCGACATATTACCGTCCTTCTATGATAATCATAAAAATTTCAAAATACCTTATAAGCGTAGGCGTATCAATCAGTTAAACGACAAAGTCATTTTTCCTATTGACAAGCTGGCCATGTGTAAGTATATTGCAAATCTCTGTAATTATTTAGATTAATGTCAAGGTTAAAGGCGAACTTTTACGAGTATTGAAACAAAACGAAATCAAAGTATGCTAGCAACACATTAAACATTATTCATATTCATATTTAGAAAGGGTGAATGTGGGTCAATTGGGATTGCAATTTTATAAGAGGCTTTTTTTTGTCAATTAGCAAACATGTTACGTGTGTGCAACGTTTCCATATTCACCACCCTTAATAGGGAATAGAGCAATTTTATCATTCTGCTCGAAGCAACTAGAAATATCCCTTAAGCTTCTCATATGGCATACGTAGGGCGAGCTGCAAAGCTCATGAATTGACTTTTTAAACAACAATTCGATGAATGGGAATATAAGTCGATTAATTCTTCTTTGCGTTTCCAACATCGTCAAGAGCGATCCAAATATATTAAGCAACAGATTTTAACTCGCTGTAGTTAAGTCCATCCATCCATCGGTTCACCAGTCATTTTCTTTATCCCTTTATTAATGATCAAATGTCGGAGAGCTGGATATCGTAAAAATGTAAAGAGAAAGTAAAATTATGTAGTCATTGCAAAAGTCCTCATCAGATTTTCATAGACTTCGGAAGAATTAGCGTACTTCTGACTGATGTGCTTTTTTTAAGCAGAACCTTTCATCCTGCGCTTGTTTAAGGTCCCGGTGGATAAACATAATCTTAAAAAAGATTTATGTTAAGAAATGAAATATGAGGTCCTACATTTTCAGCCATGATGTGCGCATATGTGTTTGTGTGTATGCAATTAACAAATAAATGAGCGTTGAAATTGTGGCAAAAGCTATCGGAAACTTGTAGAAGATCTTAGTTTAAAAAAGACGTCGACAATTAACGGAATACGTTGTAGTTTGCATTAGTGGGTAGTGGGTGTCAAATGATAGCCTCGAAGGAAATCTTAACTTCTTAATCTGTTCACTTAAAAGTAAGCTGACAGATGAATTGGAGATTTCAGCTTAAAACTTCTGCGGCTCGTAGCGCTTCATTTGTCCCTTTACAGGACTTCCAATTACCTCAGTGTAGGTCGTGTATGCATAAAAAAGCTGAGAAGCGTGCCCGTTATCAATACAGCGTGACCATGACCCACGTCATCGTTTATTTGTTCATCTAATTGGCTGTCGGTCCAACTGTTTCATTGCTTTAAAGGTTGGTCGTTGGGCCATTCATTTCTCACTTCGACTCAAGCCAATTCCACTTGAACGGCAAAATTTAAAAATATTTGTGAAATCGACCATCTAGCTGTTTGTCTCTCCTTCTGAGCCGAATGCTTCTTAATAAAACTTTAACTTGTATGATTAGGTAATAAAATCTTGAATAGTTTTGTGTTATGTCTGTCTCTACGTACGTTCATTGTCTATCAGTCCATTGTTCCTCCATTCATCTCCTTGCCATTCTGTCCGTCAAAAATGATGATTGAAAGATTAATTGAAAATTTTACATATGTCTACGCCAAGCGTGACACTTTGAAATATGCTTATATCATGCTCAGCTTACCCATCTCAGCTCTATATGCATCACTAAACTGATGGACTTAGTGCCCTCGCCTGTACATCGGTTACTGTTTCTTCGTTTATCCATCTTTCTATTCAAGTGTTCCAACCTTCGTTAGGACTTTTCATCGGTCCTTCCTTCCATAAACCTACACTTGCCAGTGCATCCATTTGCACATCTGCTGGAAGAGTTTTTAAAATCCCAAAGAGTCGTAATGAGAGTTTGGCAAAAATGCTCTTGATATAATTTCCCCGGTGAAGCGTTAGTAGCACTTTGCCCAAAACGGATAAATAAACATAAATATTTTTTTCACGAGCTAAAGCCGCGATTCTTTAATCTGTAGATGAACAACAAGTTAAATATGTAAATATGCCTGATGTAAATCGTATATATCATATATATGTAAAACGACTTTGCTGTAAATTTGCTCTGCCATGTAAATTCTCATTCATATAAGAGATGGCGAACATGTAGTGTAGTGGATGTGCAAGCCTAATGAAAACAACAACCGCTAAGTCAGAACTCCTTCACCCCTGATGGATGCTTTGCTTTTTTCTTTTAAGCATTTTGGCAGTTAGTCCGACACAAAATGTTAATACTTGAAAAAAAAAAGAGAACAATGTTGTTAGCTATAGCATGAAATTTATTTATTTGATGATATTTTTATGGCTTTACAGTTATTTTGCAGATAATGCTTAGCATATTTAGCAAGTGGTATAACGAATAAATTACAAGAAGTATTACTTGGCAAGTTGTTGTTGCTGACTATCATGACCTGGGCAAAGCAATTCTTACGTCTTTTGTTTGTGCTTTTTTTTCAATATGAATGCTGTTTTCCCCCTTATTCTTCCTCCTCTTCTTAGAGTATGTGCCAGAAAAGCACAAATTGATAGGAAAACAAATCGAACTCACATATAAATAAATATTTTTATGCATATTTCTTTCTTTATATAAAACAATCCATTTTAAGCAAATTTTTTGAATATTGTTGTCTTCTCTCCCCCTTTCGGGAAGTATTTCCATTTATATGTATGTGCTTGGGTTTTGTATGGACTTCCGCAGTTGCGTATGTGTGTGAAAATACCATTCAATCACAGTTAATAATTTTTTCTTTTTTTTTAACGCCTTTGTACTATAATTAGTATCGTAAATCTGCACATGCATACGGATGTGTTTGAAAGTCAATAAGCAGAAGCGTAGCTAGAGCATGGTCGTTGAAACGAGCAAAAAGGAAGTGAAGGCAAAAACATTATTTAAACAATTGTTTAATAGAGAATTTTAGACCCAACCTTTTTTATACCAATTAACTAAGAATTACTTGCTGAATCACTTATTGAATCGATTTAAACTTGCCTGTCCGTCCTATTTTCTTTTGTTCAACTATTGAAAATGGTTCGGTTCGGACCACTTTTCCGACCTCTTGCCATATAACTCCTTATTTGGAAAAGCCGTTATAGCCGAGTAACTGTAAGATGCAGAGGGCATCTAATAGTGGGCACAATATCAGTTCCTGAATCGGTCTAAGCCTACCTACCTATCTGTCTATTTCGAATCGAATCATTTTTTCGACAACTTCCCATACAAAGTCTTGTTTTGAAAAGTCGAAAAAATATAATGTATTAAGTAGTAGTGGGCAAACTTGTAGTCCTTCAGCTAAAATTACAATGCAGTACTGTTTCCGAAGAACCGTATTTTTAATTCACTAAACTTTCAATAAATTACAAAGTGGGTCGATAATTCGGGGAATTATATGTAGATACCTGTTGAAAAAACTTAATCCAAATGAGGTAAAGTTTTACGAGGGCAACTAGACGTCACACAGCATCACTTTCGGACTTAATTCAATGGTGTCCATGCTACAAGAGGTGAATTAGACATTCTCCCACGAGGTCAACCCAGTGTTGCGCTAGTTACGCAAGGCGAACTTTGCTCGATTCCCTTCACCTTCAACTTAATCAAATGAAGCTTTCCCTCGTCATTTAGCCGGTGCACCAGAGGATTTTGTAAGGTCATGCATTCATTCGTTGGTAGCGTCCAGCGTTACGTTTTATGCCCATCTAATGGTCCAGATAACTGATTGCAATGCAACGGTGTGTCGCACACACATGTATTCTTTCTCTAACTTCAAGGAAACCCCTATAAGACTATTTTCAAAGTCGAACTGAAGCGAATGGAAATTTCTCTAACTCCCAAATTTCCGAACAGAGGACTGTGGTAAAATTTTAAAGCCAAAGAGTTATTAGAGACAAAATTTTCCTTTATTGGCTTGGGAATTGATTCAATTCAGAATAAATATCCGACAAATTGAAACGGTGAGCATATCCAATTTGGATTTTTTCGTGCATTGCTACAAAAAGTCTAGGCCTGTCAACCGCGCCAGTGTAGTGTACACACTGTGTGGCACAATTGTTTCATTTCCGCAATGAACTTTTACGTGAGGTTTTGTTGCCTGCAATTTATATGATGGCAGTTACGTTCGTGTGGTATAGCTTTGCATATCCTTTCCGTTACTTTCCATTCTCACCACACCGTTGTAATAACACTGAAGGCAAGTCTTACTGAATTCTTCCATTGAAGGTCATTTTAATCTAGCTCGATAATAATGAAAAATTAAACAAAGCATTTTCCAAGGCTTATCTAGACCTCTTTACTCTTTCAATCTCATATACACATTTTGACACGCTCCTGCAATTTCAACGAAAATATAAGCGAGGGTAGAAAAGAAAAGAGAGAGAGACGCAAAAAAAAAAGAAAAAAGAATTATTTGTAATTTCAATAAGTGCCCAACTAAGTGTTTTTGTGTGTGACGAACAAACACCCAATAATGAGAACGAAGGCCAAGGATGATATAAAACGGAATCAACGGAGAAGTACGCACATCATCAATCTAAGGAAAACCAGGCACCGGGAAAGGCATAAAGAATGAACAATAAAAAAAAAATTAACTGAATTAACGAACAAATGAAACGATAAGCAAATGTATATATACATATATATATATATATATATCTATATATATACATTTTAATATATACATTTCACAAACTCAACGTCAATGCCTTTGAATTCATGGAGCGGGAAAGAGAGAAAGTGGGAAAGAGAGAGAGAGAGCGAGAGAGGAAGCGACAGAGAGAACGAAAGAGAGAAGTCTTTTATAGAAAAGATTTTGAATGGCTTTGGTGTCATGTTTACAGATTTCTTTCCACGTACATATATGAGGTAAGTAGAGCTGCCGTCGACTTGTTTTATTTTATATATATATTTATATATACAAATATATATATATATAAATATATACAAATATATATATATATAAATATATAATATATATATATAAATATAATATATATATATATAAATATATACGTTATAAAAACTATAAATATTGGCAACTCTGCTGTAGCACTAGAGCATTCATTAATGTTTGTATTGATGTTATTCATGTTTCGTTATTTCTTTTAAGGGAAAACATCTGCCGCTGATATGTTTGTTATATATAACGAAAAGTCATCAAGTAATACGATTTATGTATGCTACTATGTTGGCCTATGTGAAGTTTTATATGGCTATTGTTACGTCACATGCTATCACTGTTGCTTCAGTTTATGATTTTGTGGGATATATATATGCATGTATTTATGTAAGGGGAATCGAAAATAAGTAAACGAAAAACACAATAACAACAACAATAACGAGCTGTTTGGTTATAACATTGAGAGTGTGGCTTAATTTGAAATTACCACCAAAATCTATATGAAAACACAAAGGCAAACATACATAAATACAAAATTTACACCTCTATCCATTAAATATACTCACGACATTGTTGACGACGAGAACAATCGTAATAATAATAACTGTAGTAATAATCATAATAATCATCATCATCATCATATTCTAAAGATGATGACGTAGTAACGATGATTGCTTTTCTCTATATATACCGTTTATAATATATATGTTATATGTAAGTATGTATATTAAAATATTCACATAGGAAAGTATAACAATAAGCATTCAAATGTGCGTGTGTGTGTGTGTGTGTGTAAGTGTGTATAACGTAAAGTAACCTACCATGTGCTTGGTTACACATAATGTAGATAAATATATGTATGTATATGAAAATGTTTTGAAATTTTTGGTGGAAAATTGATAATAGTCGGCATGCGCTAAAAAAGAAAATAACAAAACAAAATAAAACAAAAATTTAATTTACTTCGACGACGAGTCGTGATACGTAGCCGGCGTATACACGTTATTGTATTGTGCTGCTGGCGGTGTTTATTACATTCGATGCTCTAGCCCAAGCCAGGCATCAAACATTCACCAAAGAAAAACTCTACTATGCCTTGTACTGCTACTACGAGAGATTGTTGTTGTAGTAAACGTTATTATTCTTCATAGCAGATACCGCCGCGCGTAATGCTAAACAGCAAAGCGAAACTCTCGGGCTCAGCCCATACATACACACATATATACATTAATATATATGTACATGTGTAGGTATGCGTATACAATAATTCATACGTGGAAGTTTATATGCCGTTCATATCCACTTACTCACTCACTCTTGCATAAGTTATCAATCTCTGTGCTGTGCATGCATTTAACACATAACTCATTTAAAAAGAACTGTATGGAGAGATAGATCCGTGAGTATGTTTGTGTATCTGCGTGACTGATAAAGCGACTGAAACTCGTGACAACACTAAACTAATTGGGAAAAGCAACAAAAAAGAAAAAACAAAAATTCAAACAAGAGATGAGGAAGACGGAAAAGAAAGGTAAAGTTGTTGTTGTTGTTGTTGTTGTATAATTTCTTTCCTGCTATAACTTTTTTTCCTATGCCGGCGATGCCGACGATGCTACCACGATTTCAGCCCAAGTTGTGTGAGTGCGATTTTTTAATTACACTCTTCTGAAGTTATTTTAGCTTTTAATGTAAATTTTTCGCTTAATTAAAGACTTGGTTTTTTTCTTGTTTTTTCTTCTAACATTTTCTTTGGGAGCAAGCCTTAGGGAAAGCCAAAGTTTTGAAATTAATTTTCTTAAATATATTTTGCCGAGTCAGTCGTTAAGTTAAAAATTTCCTAAAGTATTTTATAAAGCGTACCTTTTTAAAATTTACGAATTATTCAGTTTAAAATAAAAGAAAATTTAAAATAAAAGAAAAAATTGCATTAATTTCTTCAAGATCTTGTATTAAATTTTACCGTTTGTTTTTGTTTCTATTATGCGAGGGAATATGAAACCTTTTGCAACAGCAAATGCTTTTAAGCAAAAAATTTTCATATTCATATCTACTTTCAATTTTTTATGCTATTGGGTGGGTAATGGTATTAATCTGGATTTATTTTTTTTTTTTTTTCATATCATATCATGTGCGGACTGCAGCAAATTCAGTTTTCCATTTGTGAAGCTGCGGTTTCAGAAGGCATTTACCATTTAGTACTTGCCCCGTTATTCGTTAAAAAAAGAGTTGGTAATTTTCCCCCGTAGGTAAGCTTAACTCTTAAAAAACGATAGCATTTTTTCTTATTTGACTCGCTCAAGGTACATGAAACTTATGTACATTTGCCTTTCAGCTTCAGATTTACAATGCCTCGTCAGGCGCGTCTAAAAAGAATTGTAAACTGCCAGTGCAATTTCTATTTCCATACGTGAGTTGAAGAGGTCCCGCCTGTTATATAAAACATGAATGTGTCTTCGGTTCACTTAATTTCTCTCATATGATATCCCAAACTCTGACCTACGGGCCTTACAAAGAATGTGAGCCCCGAAACTCTCCCATTTGTCCTGCGGCTCTCAAAAAAAACATAAAATTTGAATGCAGTTTCGTTCCGCTCGGTTTATCCCTAAGGTTCTCATATGATATCTAATATTTCATGCTGTCATCCGCGCAAGAAATATGAATATTCTAACTTATCCCTATTTCTCCTGTGTGATATAAAATTTGTGTGTATAAAATTTGAGTACGGCTCCACTTCACCTAACTTAAGATATGAAAACCAGATGCGTTCCAAATCATTTAGCTTATTCCCTGTTCTCATATGTGATATCCAGAATATCGTTCTGCGGCTAATAAACAGAATATAAAATTTGAATGCGACTACGCTTCACTTAACTTCTCATGTGATTCGTTCTGCGGAACTAAAAAAGAATATAAACTTTTACTGAGGCCTCATTAGACCTAACTTGTTTTTACCCCTACCGTATGTTGTTCAAAACAACAAGTCCCGCAGTTCAAGAAAAAACGTATAAACTGAATCCGCCTTCGATTCACGTATATGTGCCCATCCCTGTTCGGGGGCATCGTAGGCTTTATCCTACTTGTGTAACTTGTGTTGAGCCACCCCGTATGCAGTGCTAAAGTTCATGTTCTGACTGTCAAAGTATGTGTGAAATCCGGTTAACTTAACGTCTGCCTTATGTTTTGACGAAATATTATCCACTGCTCAAATTCTAGCTTGTTCTCAAATTCCTTGAGGTAACCACTTGTGGGACAATTCCCACAGTTTTCTAAGAGCATTCCCTTCGTATTTCCGAGGTAACTTGGCCCCAAATTGTTTTGAAACGACTAAAACAAATACTCTACTCCTAGAGTTAAAAAATTTAAGGCATATGACAGATTGACGCTTTATTTGCAAACATACAAAGGACACTTCAGAATTTTGCCAGTAAATGGTTGAAACAGTTTTCCTTTTACTTGGCAACGTATCGCCGAGGACTGTTGACCTGCGAAATCATCTTGTCCGTGTTTTTTTTTACAAACTTTCATATTTTGTCCTTTTTTCATACCCCGTATCTCATACCAATTTGTACATACCTCAGTACTTCCAGGGTTGTACAAAATATTGTCATCGTACGATCCTAATATATACAAGACTTGGAGGAATAAACGTCCTATGTATTCGAACGGTACGGTGACCTTTCGTTCCGATACTTTTCTCATCATCAGGCCAAAGGAAATAAAAAATGGCTTTTCCCTTAAGCACGGCGTCTGAGTTTTCTATTTTTAAATAACTCCCCGAATATTTAAAATTTTGAGAAGCACTTAACTTATTAACGTTTCAAGCTTCCAGTATTTTGTTAAGATCTTCATCTATTGCAATTGCTTTCCAACATACTTGGTTAGTTGCAACGGTTGCCCGTTAACTTTTATCTCATTCGGATGGGTATTTCCCCCAAAGGCTTGTCTAATATTCTATGATCATTACCTGCAGTTTCGAACAATAGGAGAAACAGAGAGAGAGCGAATGGGAGAAAGAGGGGTGTAACATACATCTACACAACGAATGCTGTTTCGATGCTCGAAACTACACATTTTAGAAAATTGGTTGAAAATACATTTGACGGAGTTGTAACCAATTAGCACATACTACCACATGTCAAAGCTTAATGTCTTTGCTATAGCGTAAATTCATCGATTCTGAGATAAAAGCACTTCATCAAATTCAATTCAAGTAAATTACAAAATAACAAGTAAGAAAATTGTATTCGGTCGTGACCGAATCTTTTATACCCATCACCGTAATCCTAAAGAGAGAAGAACTAAATTTTAACACTCTATAATACAGACTGGGCGGGACTGATTTTTTCTATTCTCAGAGCAAAAGTGGAAATTTATAGGGTGTGCGTGTTGTACTTTATGAGTAACCAGCAAAAAACATGGAGAGCGAAGGTGTTCAAAGTCTTTGAAAAGTTTGGGTCGGTGTCAGATTCTTTCGCAACTTTGTAAGCGATTTTCATTTTTGCGCACGGGAGAATATTTACCACAAATGCTACGCGGTTGCACAGGCGGACAGATGGAGAGATGCACGAACGGACATGCTTAGGTGCATTCCGAAATTGAAGCTGGCCAAGAATTTATGTACTTTATGGGGTTATTGAAGCTTGCCTCTGTGCATTATAAAGATTTTGAAAAAACATTAAATTATGGCACACTATAAAATTGGGTAGGTGTGGCTACTTTTTCCATTTTTTTAGAGGTACTATAGAATTACCGAAGGAACAAACTTTCAAATTTTTGTAAAGTTTATAAGTAACGGTCAAAAAATCAATTTTTTTATTCCTATTGAGAAACAGACGTGTCTTCACTTTACTATAGGCGTGTCCCTCGACTGATTTGGCCCATTTTCAATACCAATCTGCTCGCAAGAAAGTCCAGTTTGAAGTCAATAGCTTCACGTTGGCCTCCAGAAGAATGTTTACGACAGATATTACGTAGATGGATAGACGGACATGCTTAAATCGATTGAGATTTTGATGCTGATCAAGAATATATACACTTTATGGGATCTCTGAAGATTTGTTCTGGGCGTTACAGCCGTGTTGGCGTACGCCCCATCCTTCGATGATGGGTACAAAAAAATTGGTATCGCCGTTGTTTTTTTAATTGAGTAAACTTATAATGAACGCCAAGTCAGGGTTGTACTAGCAACCATTTTCGGGGCAACGTCAAAGAGACGTCACAAGAAACTGACACAGATTTGTTACAAACTCACAAAAATCATGACAAGAAAACACAGTCACAAGCTCTTAAGACTAGTGACTGGACGTAACACTAGACCGCGGCTGTAAAACTAATAAAAGATGCATGAGGGAAAGCGTATATTGCTACGTCATACACTGAATGACATTGCGAATGAAAGTGTGGTTATATCAAAGTGGTCGCCAAAAGGGCAACTAGAAGAAAACCCTATATATATAAGCGCATAAAGAAAAGAATAGACTTTAAAAGTCGCTGCAATTGCGTGCGTTGAACTCCCCGTGGTATTCCTAGGCCTTTGTGGACTGTCATACCAATCTTTCCTTGGACAAAGAATTTTCCCACTATCTCTCAACCTTCTATTTAATGAATGGCAACGGCTTGCTGTGCGCGGACCGACAAGAATAGGTTCGCTATTCCATTCCAAAACCATGCATGTATATAAAGTCTAGAACTATGTTAGGAGAAGTCACACATTTGATAAGATAAGTTCGAGTGAAATGACCCCGACTTGGAAAGGAAATTTTTAATATTTGAAAAGCAAATATGGATTCACGAAGCATTGGACCGCCAAAAAGAGATTAGTCACAATGAAATTTGGTAATGGTAACTTGCTTAATAAAGGTATATATGCAAAATGTTTGCAGAAAGCAAAGACCATTGAGTCAAGAGAACTGAATCATGATATTCGAAAGGGTAAAGCAACAAACGGGATTAAAACGTTGCAAATAAAAGTTCGTATAAATAATTCATTTGTAAGAAATATGTCCTCCAAGCATCGTAAATAAAAGCGACGTCTTCTTAAAATCACTATTCTTGCCCCCAAAAATATAGTCGGATAAAAGCGTGCAACCGCAAGGAGATGATTCTACGTAAGCACATTTTTTATCAGCCAAGCTTATGTATTTGATTTAATTAACTTTGCTTGTCTATCCTTTGAAGTTATCTTGGAAATTTTAGTTCATATTTTTTTCTTACTCTTCGTCAAATTAATTTTGAAAACAACCCAACTTGGTTCAGGCAAATGCCTAGGAGAGGCAAAACAGAAACATAAACTATAATCCTCTCCTTTTTCCTTAGACAACAAATAATTAAAACAATATTTAAAGCTTTAGGATGATGTCCTAAATTTTACCTCATTACAGTCGTTATGTCAACTTCAGGAACTAACTAAATAAGGTCGAGGGTTCATTTACAATTCCGTGCTAGAAAGAAGCTGCATTTAGCTTCACTTGCATGACTAACTAATACAGGATATCTTACCAAAAGGTAGAGGGGAAATCAATACATAGAGCATAACATTATATATCCTCGAGTTCTTCGTCCGATTAAGTTGATTTTCGGCACTTGCATCACTAACTAATATATGATATTTTACTGTAAGGCAGAGGGTACACAAATCGCTTATGTTCAAGATTATATTGTTGTACGATTTAGAGACACTTTCTAAATAAATGTTCAAACTAAACTTCATGTAAGATTTTTTGCTATTTATCGTCAAGTACTTGGTCCAACTTAGTTGGTGTTCGACTTTGATTAAATAATTTTGTTGAGAAAAAGTTTAAGATGCATTTTGAAGCCGTAAACTGTTATGTTCTACAGTTATGGGTCCATGGGTCCAGTTATGGAAAAAGCGAAACCTACTGTGGGCGGACTTACACGCCGACCCTATGTTTTTCTGGACTTGAGAAGAGCGATAAGAAAAAATGTTCGAAAAGTTCGAGTTCAACAATGAAAAGCAGTCTACAAAGCCGCTTTATAAGATCCCTAATACCAAATATTTGGCAAATCTAATACATATCGGGCACTGGGTACAAAAATGGACTCGCTGATGTAGAATAGAATTGTAGGGTTTCCTATAGGGCAGATACGTCTCCACACGTAGCAAACCCAGCCATATAGCAAAAAGACGTAATATTAAATATTGTTCGTTTGTGCAATTAACCATGAAGTGGTGCCAACCTCTGTGAAAAAATAAAGTTTCGTATCAAATATTGAGAAATTTTTTGCTTTGCCTGGCAATTAGACATCCTAAGCACACATAGGCAAATATGTATTTATATGCATAGCTTAGTCGTATATGCGTATGCATATGCATATGCACCCATATGCAGACGATACAGTATTTATACATAAAATTATTCAACACGAAACTAGTGCAACCCGAATATTGTTACTTTCTTTCCTTTTCCTTTTTTGTTGTTGTTGTCGTTTTTCTGGTTTTATTACCTACATATTCGCTTAAATTTAATAATAAAACATTTAATAACATATAATAAAATTTAACACTCAATGCGGTGATGCTTAAGTGCTCACGTTATTAAAATCTTCAGTTCAACTGAGATCGTCATAAATTAACGACTAATAATAACGAACAAGTAATTAAGCTTAAACTAATGCAATTAAAATTACTGAAGAAATGTTGCCGTCGTATAAAAATACAAAAAGTACTCGCTGCAAATAAACTTAAAAGAGTCCTAAATACGGCCATTCATTAATAGATTACATGTAACATTTTAACGGACAATAAATAAAAGATAATATAAAGTAATGGCTTCTACAACATTATGCGGTAATCAGTAAAACTGGTCTTCTGCGAAAGCAAATCTCTCCTCCTCTTCTCTACTCCGCAAAGTTAACTCGGATTCGATGAACTGTTTAAATAAATCCGAGTAGCAAAAGAGGAAGAAAAAAACAAAAACAAACCATTAGCATAAATATTTGCTTAACAAAAAAGAAAAAACACTTGAATGATTTTAGTTAAGATAATTTTGGAATCTTTCCATAGCCTGAAAAATGTATTCAAAAAATTATCGTTATTTTCTCAACGCTTATTAGGTATTTTACATAATTACTAAGCGACTAACTGAATCTATTTACATTATCGTAGGTTTGTTTGCAGCAACAAAAGGGAGATCAAACTTGATAGGACTTACCGGGCGAACGCAAGCAGTCGTCTATTGGGAATGGAAATCCATTGATCGTTCACTGTGCGAACGCAAATAATCATTTATCAACTTGACCGACACGAAACATAACCTAAATAAAATTCGCCACAATTGGTTTCGAAATCAATGCGACCGATGCTAACGCATTGAATTCGTTATTGCATTCGTAACATGCAAACATGGCCCATTAAGAAATTTAGATTGGAAAAAGCTTCAATCAACTTGCTAAATATACTCTTACCTTAGATTGGTGGACACATCTAAAAGGAACATGACGCATTATTGCCTGTACTTTGCAAGCAACTTCAAGTTTACATACTTGATGTAATTAAGTACTCTACCGAGCAGTAAGTCTATACTGGTTGCTGCATCGGATTTTCGATAGCCAAAGGTGTGCATTGGAAGGCGTTTGGAATGTACCACATATTTCACAAGAGGTGTAATGTTAACTTTTCCACATAATAGGACTATAGTTCCACGGACTGTCTGATAGTTGATTGTCGCCATTCTGCTCAAATTGAACACCGTCTACACTCATGGCACCAATTTTAACCAGAAGAATGTTTGTTAACATCGTAATAGTCAACCCGGAATGTTTATCGAAAATTACGGACCAATTACATTGCCACTCCTCGTAGCCTGAGTGGTTCTTCGAATAATTCTCTTGGGTTTTCGACAGTCCAGGTGCAACAGATTTTTTGCTTGCTCACGTACGGAGACATCAAAAAAATCTCGTTTAAAACTTTTGCATCGAATTTTCACTATCTTAATAGGTTGCGAGTGGTGTGTGTGTATCTATCCAGACCCGAAAATATCCTAACGACTGTACAAAAATGACATCTCCCAGTGAAAAACCGCATATACTTGACAAGCGTTAGAGTTAATCTAATTATGCCTGTTCGGATATCTTCTTGCTCTTTCTCCTTCAATTCTTTTTTCTTTCTATTCTTTGTTTTTCCTTTTTTTACTATTATATGACCAATCACTGAGGGGATGTCCCCTATTCAAGTAACAGGGGACGATCTGGAGCAAGCGAAGATAAAGAAAGAGATTGGGAAACGGCCGCAGCCTAATAACTGTGTGCGCACTCGATAAATGTTACACATTTACCGACTGAGTACTCACTACAGCTGCGATCAAAGCAAGCTCTAGCGCATTGAGACTTGAGTCCGCGAGTACAGACTTGGTAGTCGCGATGCTTGCCTACTCGGCCATTTATGCGGATTCCGTATTCTAGTTTTTAAAGCCACTCAACTAATGAAAGAAAAGAAGGTTCTTCTCCCTCTTGTCCCTGCTTCTCCCGTCATCATTCTCTTTCTCTCTCTCTCTCTCTCTCTCTCTTCTACTCTTTCGCTTTCTCTCGCTCTCTCCTTTTTTAGGGCGTTCCCCCTAACCATTACACTCTTTTGCACATCCCATCCTTTTCTCACTTTATCCTTACTGTCTTTTTTTCCCAGTTTACCTACTTTGGCGCATTAGGCACCACTTTTTATCAGACGATCTGCATAAGACGCATTTCTATTATACAGAACAAGTCTTATGCTGACCCGAATGGGTTCCGAAAGAGCTTCGATATAGCCTGCTGCTACAATCTTGGAACTTTCCGCTCTGTAAGACGATGACCGCCAGCTGAATTGTTGTGTTATTCGGTCAACTTGCGGAAGGCTTTTTCTCAATTCTCAAGTCAAAGCTACCGTCATCGACGGAACGAGTAAAAGTGCTCTTTGCAAAAAAACGCATAGAGACAATCAACACGTACGAGAACAGGAGAGAATTGTAAAATACGTCTACTTCTTTGTCATGCTAAGTGGAGTAAGATTCTCTCTCTGTAGAACAAATTTTCTTTCAATAAATCTCTATTGCAGGAAAAGCGCACGTAAACACTAGAATGAGATCACCTAGATGCAGTAGCACATACATGTTGAGTTTGATAAGGATGAACATCTACACTACGAATATTTTACGGCAAAAATGTTCTTTGCGAACGAGTGAAGCGTCGTACTTTATGGAAACGTGCTGCCATCGTATGTTTGCTTTAGCTGATAAGTATCCAAGATTCGCTTTAAAGGTAAGACAACTTTTTTGTTAGTTGCGCTTTTGCGTTTTTTCCTTTTTTTCCCATTTATCTCTTTCGGTTTTTCATTAATATAAAAACCTGTAAAATAATAATGAAGTACATCTTTCACCTTCGAGTAGAAAAGGGCTAACTTTCCACAAAAGGTTTTCCGGCCTATGTCCGGTCGTCGTTCTTAACATTTTTTGTAATTAATAATTAATTTAGTACTTTATGCACATAGGAAGTAATATATAGCGATTATTTGTAGGACAAAGAATGCTACGAACTAATGAGAATGCATTGTAAGCTAGAGCTTTTAATATCTTGCGGTAGCTTTAATATTTTTTAAAGTATTCAATAGATGCAAAAGCATGTCGTCGTTTAAATTGGGTAGGGCTTCTTAGTTCATCCTTCGGTCCGATGTAGTTGCAAAGTCGCGCAAACTGAAGTGGAAAGAGAGAGCTTGTTATGTATATCTATTCAGAGAGCGTCCACAAATTACCACAAAGATTAAAATTGAAAGGAGCGAGTCGCGCGCAAATACTCGAAGAGAAAGTAAAAGAGGTAGTGCCTCCGATCATAGAATTTAATCTAATAGCTTAAAGTCATCACTCAGCGAATGCATTGGAATTTGCGGCGAAAATATTTACCACACTTCGCAAACTTCACTGACTTCACTGACTTAAAATGATGGTCACCTGAAAGTCGCCCTGGACGAATATATTTGTCTTACTCGTCCTAATTACTTTATATTGATTTTTTATTACTATCTACGAGCAGCTGACTTCACAGCAACGCCTATAGTTAACGAACATTATGTCTAGATAAGAGATACAATTGTGGACTTAACGTTTTTGATAATGTTTGGCCATTTTCAATAAGTTTCCGAGCGTTTCAATCTATTTGGGCTAAGTAGGTAAGAAGCGCAACTAACAAGTCGGTATACAGCGGATTCGATTCTCAGTGATGTGTCGTCATAGCTATAGTGAGTACATAGTCAGTAAACGCATAGAGCTGTTAAACTGCCACTGCTCCCTATCTCTCTCACCGCACTTCTTTCTTTCCATCATCGTGTTACACACACTCGTGATATTCCCTACGTAAGTCCTATAAATAAAAAGAAAACTATCGCGAAACGTTTCTAATGGTGAATGCGAAATTTTCCGTTGCTCAGAAGTATATGTATTTCATATAATGCCTGAGACAGGTACTGTTGCCTGATCAAATTTTATATTAAATTAGCTATGGTTTAGCAAAGTCACAAACCTCAACTGGAAACAAAGTTATGCTCCACTTGGGGCGAATCTTTAATACCCACCGTTTATACTAATGGATTATAATTGGAAAACATTTTATTAACTTGTCCTAAAAAGTACTTGAATCCAGTTTTAGATGAAAACGTCGTGGAGTTTGTCAGTTAGAGTTTTGAGTATCATTATCGGGTTTGTAAGCAGATAGCATTCATCTCTTTACTGCTGCCCTAAGTGATGAACTTAAACGTCCGTATCAATGTTCAGACTAATATCTGGTACAAATGTTAACTTGTACAATATCATTTGGCCTATTGTTGGGCAGGTATGTAGGCGGATAACATCCATTTCTTCATCGCAACTTTAGATAGGTTTTCTAAATGTATTCGCCTAGCGAAAGATCAAAACTATATTATGGATTTTTGTGGGCGAATCACGGTTGCTTTTAAACTGAAACTATACGTGTGAAAAATATTCACATTTTTATCTTAGTTTCTGCAATCGTGGCTGCTTCAATAATAGACAAACAAAATCTAGCCCGACTCATCGATGCGCCGATTAAGAATATATGCGCTTATTGAGTTGCTGATGCGCGTCTCTGGCCGTTACATCGGCAAGAACATCACCCATTCAATGCCTTATTTTGCAAAGCCAGTGTAAGTGTATTAAGGGAAATGGTATGTTATGACGGACCTTGACTCACTATAAAGTTTTCGCTTGTTTTTAAACAATCTAATAAGTATCTTCCAATCCAAAAAAAGCTCAATGGGTTCCTTGCTTAAAGCTTGCCGCATAACGGCTAAATACGTGTGGTCGCAACAACATTCGCAAAATTGCAAAGTTAACGACTTCGAGTTTGCGGTGAAATTCTATCCATCCGTCAGTCCACTACCGCTATAGTTTAAGTTAATCCAGGTGCACTTACTTACGTGTTAAATTTATTATTCTCCCGACTTAAAACTATAGGCTTCAGAAAGGTTCTATCGTAATACCTAACGGATAGGTTTTTATTTTAAATACTTGTGCACACATAATTATGTACACATTCGTTGACGATTTCATGTGTACTTAAAAGATTTTTCTTTCCCTTTGCTTTTTCCTGAACATGAACAACAAACAAAAATCACAGCTAATCCTTCAAGGCGTTGGAAAGGTTAAATATGACGTCAATGCACAATTGACGTCAATTTCGATTCGTTCATGAATGATAGCATTGAAGTGACACTGGATGGAATGAATTTACATTCCATAGCTTACATTATATTATTTTATATGCATACACCCGCTTGCGAAATAAGCCAGTGCGCACCTACGTGCACACACACGAACATGACCTAATAAATAAAACGGTATAATATAAAATGTCAAACTTTGTTTAAAGCAACAGCTTAACGATAACTGAACTTAAATAAGCGAAATATTAAAGTCGAAAAAGAGAAAACAAGCAAAGTGGAGCCAAAATATTCCTTCATTGTAAAAAATTGCTGCAAATCCGATAGACATCAAATAAAGGTCAAAAACAATCATTCAAAAACTTTTGAGTTTATACAAATAACTTTTTGTATTTTTTTAAGTCTTGAGATTGAGAAGATAAAGAACCGATACGAAGTTTTTCAGTTAAAGGTCAAGTTTTTTAGCGAAACAAAAGCTAACCAGTCAGGTTTCACTTTAAATTTACATCGCGTAGATTTCCACGGATATGAATTTAAAATTTTAATTCTTATACCTATCGCGTCTAAGGTTTGAGATAAATTAAATTTATTGCTTCGTGTGCGACACATTGAAAAAAAAATAGGATTCTCCCTTCCGGCCGTCTCGGCCACGTTTGTGAAGTAATTTTTTTTTTTTAAATATGACCAGTGGTTCAGGGTATATCCCCTATACGTCGAATACAATGATGGTCGGAAAGAAACAGGGGAATAGTACTAGTCAAGGATCAATCGCGGACTAGTGGGTGTGTGCGCCACACCTTCTAATGAGTTCATCGATCGAACACTCACTGCAGTAACGACCAAGTGCAGTCGTCAAACCACTCTGAGATTCGAGCTTGCGAGCATCGGAGTTGGTAGTCGCGACTCTTACTTACTCGACTAAACGACAGCCCAAGAAGACATGCACTTCGTTAAATCAAAAGTAGAAAAAACTACATCCGAAGTCTCCTTACAATCAGTAAGGAGACAAGCAGTAAGTCTAACCACAAATTTGTGCTTAGAACGGAGCAAATTTGTGCTTATTCGAGAAATTCATAGCCAATGGGAAGTGCGTAGCTCTTTAATGACTTGCCTGAATTTTCTAAAAAATTGTCTTTTATCTTTTTGATGAGAACTGAGCGTAATCAATAAGTGTAGATCATCGCGTGTACCGCAATGCTTGCAGCAATTCGCCAAGTTAGAAGACGGGAGAAAAGCACGTGAAAAACTTCTTCTAATTTGCCGCAAAAAAGAGCTTGAATCACTGCCTAGACCGAAGCTTAATCGATACATCCACATGACGGGTACATTAAAGCGCTCGCCGCTATTCACTTCTGCTCCTATTGTCTCTTAAGTGCATAAATTTTTCTCCAAAGCATTCACTTATAGAACGCGAATTGGTGGTAGAACCAATATCGGTGCTACACCATGGAGAGTATGTTCTCAATTAGCATGAGATTCTGAATGGATTTGAATCTTTTCTATCTGTCAGTTTGTTCGTCTGGGTAATATCTGTTGTAGACATTCTTCTGGCCGCAAAAAGGCTATCGAAAATGGGCCAAATCAGCCGAAGTACACTCCCACATGCCAAATAAGAAATTATTTTTTTGCTCATTATTCATAAACCATAGCAGATAAATGTACAAAAATTCTATATAAATACATTCTATGGACGATGCTGTAGTACCTATACAAAAATGCAAAAAATTGACCATGCCTGCTCAATGTTATAGTGATTCAAAATTTAATTTTTCTTTTGTATACCTTTATATCTTTATAAAAGATTTGATCGCGATCGAATATAATTTTCTTACTTGTTTCTATATTCTTAATGCAATCTACTGGATTCAGCCATACATTATAATGTATGGGATCGGTGGATTCAGTTTGCCAACGTTCGTGTTGCTTACTCTCTTGAGCTCTTCTTCTCTTTGCCTATTTTTCTCTCTGTCTTGTCTCCTCTATTATGTACGTTAAAATTTCAATTTTATCTAGAATTTCAAATTTAATCGCAAAGGTCTTCTTCCTAGTATCGTAAAACTAAACTCAAAAATCTTCTAAATCCATTTGTAGTCGATCGAGATTTTTAGAGTGAGGTGAGTAAGTAAAATTTACTTTCACAAAGCACTGTTGAACATTAGCAAACTTGAAATGGAGGGAACACATTACCCTATTTAGGTGAAATGGCCTCTTCTAATTCGTTTCGTTCGATCGGTCATTTTTAGCCTCTGAATAGCGCCACTTATTTTGTGAAGATAACCAAGCAATGGATCCATACGCTGCCAGTAAATTTAAAGAGTTAGCGGCTTACGATGGATGACTAGTAATGAATAAAATATGACATTTCTTCTCTAACCCGGCAACACCGCTGTAAAGCTTATTGTTGACAAGTTTTAGAAATTACAAATAAATTATTTTCCAAAAGAATCGGAAAATGGCAACGCCAAAACCACAAGGATACAAGGCCGAAGATACAGGGATATATTAAGCTTATGCGGATATATGTAACAACTCGCGATGAACACACCACCGATTCAGCATTCAGAAAGTGATTCTGAAGTGATTCTGAAGATAAGTTAAGCCAATCTTTGGGATATTTTGATGAAATTTGGTACATTGACATGTCTTGGTCCAAGGACGCGCGGTATCGAAAATAGTTCGGATCGGACAATTCTTTCAGCCGTTTCCCATACAACGCCTTATTTTGACAATTCATTATATGAAAAACTGCAAGATATTTATCTGAATCAATGACAATTAAGGGGAAAATCTATAATTTTTATACTCGTACTTGCGTAACTTAGTCTTTATTCAAAATTCATCTCAGTCTATTTCGTTCGTTTATCTCGGGAAGAAATATAATTCCTTTTGTCCAAACGTTCATTTGCTTTCATGCTCGGAGCCTCGCAGAAATGCAATTAATTTGATATAAAGTACAAATAGTACAAGCAATAAATATTTTAAGAGTGCATAAGCGCATCTGAAAGAAAATTTAAAAATTCCTATACATTTAAGAATTATACAAAATGTAGAAATTCTTATGAATAGAATAAGAAAAAGCTCTTAAGTTGGCTTTAATGATAGAAAGCAGTCTAAGGGAAGGTAGCGATTGTTTGATGAGAATTAAAACACCGAAAATACTGTAAATGCCTTTCTACGGTTCTCTGATTAAACCGAATTATTTTTTAATGTGAAGACTAGCAAATTAAATTGTCACATAACCTACACAATTACAGCTTAAAACGTTACATGAGTCTATGCGTCTTAACGATGAGATCCAAGCATGTTAATGCATAAGAGAGTTCTCTCTCTGAAAAAGATTTCAATATGAAGGCAATTTTACCATTAGTTTGCCTGCCTTTAAAGCTTTTAAAATTCAAATTTTCTTAAGCATTTGTTTTAGGGGTCTTTGCAACTAATAGCAAACAACAGGACCGTTACGCTTATGTTTCTTTATTTAATGACTAGAAAAGGATATAAAATGCACATACGTAGATATATTGTTGATTGGAACGTTTGATACCAAAATAATATAACAAAGCCCAACCTTTAGTCGCAATCCTTATGGTAGTAAAACCTCAGATGAGGGATCGAGCAAGCTGTCCTCTATACTGTTAGCCGGTTACTTTATAAAATGACCTTAGCCTGCCTCCACAGATTGTCATCTGATTGGGAAAGAACTGATGGTTAAAATTTGCATATTGAGTTAAAATCCTAGAATTAAAAAAGCTTGCAGTCTAGTTAACCAGTTAACTTTGTCGGCCTTTTTAGCGATACGCTCATACACCCGTCAAACACAGAGGCTATGTAATATAAAATTAGATTAAAATGAAACCACAAACATTTTTTCTAAAATACGTTTTATGGGAAATACATGTCTATAATAATAGAATTTTAATTTGAAAAAAGCCGACAAGGATTGGTGGACGGTTCATGACCTATATAGTCGTTATACACAGTTAACTGGTTAACGCGCGTAGCATCGAAAAACTGCGATGCGATGTATACATACACAGCTTCAGTAGTAGATGGGTTTATATTGAACTTAATTTTCGTCTTATTTTCTTTCTTTTATTTTTTTGTCATATTCGCACCTCATTAGGCGTATGTAATTATGTGCTCTAGTACACTATGGCAAAGTTTATTAAAACAATGACACTCCATGACAGTGAAGTACTCGTTTGTCTCATCATACGAAGTGAAATATATCTTTTTGCGGTAGTAACACCAATGCTTGGCTAAATAAAAACGGACTAAGGACTTCATCATTCCATTGTACTCCAAAATACTGTAACGTATAAACCACCTATGTCTTACTCATAAACGTCCGTTTTTAATAATATGCTTTCCAAGCGTCTCAGTATTATAAACGCTTTAAAAATAATTTCAGCATGAGACGTAAGTGACTTAATGCTGACATAATGTTTCAACTTATTGCTTGCAATATTTTAAGGCTTTGAGTTATTGCGAGAGATACTTGCCTTACAAAATAAATATTTTTGTAAACATTAAAATCAGTGGAAACATTGTTGCAACCTCTAACATATTTGATAATACAAGCAATAAGTAGGCTTTTGGAAATTCTGAAATTAAGAAAACGATTTTTAATCATCTTTCGCTATAACCAATCGGTAAAGGGCTTTCTTTTACATTGGTGTACTATTATTTGCAGTTCTTATTTACATTACGTAAAGTGCTTAATATATTGAATTGCTTTTTTAATTCTTTACTTCTCATATTTGCTTTAAAGCCTTTTTCAAAATCCTTTCATTTTATTGAAGCCGAAATGATTTTAATAACTTTTTTACTTAGCATATTTTTATGCAATATATTTTTAACAGAGAGAGGAATGCACTAAAAAAACCAAAACATCTGAATTCAAGCAGTAAAACAACAAAAATAATACCAACAACAATATCGACAACAGTTATGGTCTTATGTCTCCTCATATACACCGGCTGAGTTCATTTTATATAGTCAAACTTTCAAGTACATACTTACTCGTACACAAATATATGCCTGTGTTTATAGATATATATATATACGCATATGTTTATATATATATGCAACACTACATAGAGTTGTGTGAATTTCTGTTGTATGCCTTTAATAAAATGCTTCATTTCACTATATATATATATGTCTACATACAAATATATATATTTCTTATATACATATATACATATAAATTTATATATAGATATATACATCTATATGAAGCACATATATAAAGAAATCATATATTCCTATAAGCAGGCATTGACTATGTTTTGCGTGGACAAGAAAACATGAAAAAAGCGTAGAATGTGCTGTCTGTGTACGATACTCATATAAACAATTACAAAAATTCATCTGCTTGTATTAGCTATATATTGAATAAAATATTAAAGAAAGAACAACAAATGTATGATATTAAAAAAAAAAAACATTATGTACAACAGCAACTTTATATATATGTAAGTATATAAGACACAACTGCTGCATTCCCAAAAAGAAAAAAAAACGAAAGCCGTCTCAACGAAACCAGACCAGACCCTCATCAGTATGAATTCAACAACGAATACGAACGGTTCTACGGATATGTGCTTTTTTCATACAAAAATATTAAAAATAACAACAACAACCACTGAACTTTGCTACGATATAATGTAGACAAACACATACAATTAAGGAAAGAAAAAAACAGCGTACACATAACATACATAATTGTTGGAAAAAAAAGTGCTAAATAATAAACAAACCAAACAACAACTGGCGCCTTGCGTTACAAAGCAAAGCAACTTATGCAGTGTTAGAAAGTGAGAAAAAGAGTCTGACAGAGAGAGAGAGCGAGAGTAAAAAAAGTATATTGAGTGCGAATATACTTAAATTATCACACAAAACTCTCCTAAGAGTGGCTTTGCTGAGACTCCGTGGCGTTAGTATGCGTGTACTTTGTCCCTATTCACATAGATGCGAAGCGAGAGAGTACGAGAGTAAAAAAGACAACAAGCAATAATAACTGAGCACGAGTACATAATATAAATGTAAAATTATAGTAAAACACACAAATACTGCTGCGACTACTACTATGCTACTGCATCGCTCTTAGATAAAGAGCGCAAAGGAAAAAAAATAAGTAAAAATTTAATAAAACTCATTTACTTCAGCTTTGTGTGTTTGTGAAAGTACTAGCGGCGGCAGCAATTTTATACCTGACGGATACATGAGAGCATGGTTATATATTGTGCCCAATGCTAGTAAATAAGACTTGAACTAAAAAAAAACAAAATTGTATATAAGCAGCGTATGAGGGAGATTTGAGATATAAAGAAAATAAAAGAATCAAAAAAGAGCGTTAAGCCTGAATGTACAACTGGTGCACTACTTACGAAACATTTCAACTCGGAACGTTGAGCAGTAAACAAGTAACGGGAGGCTGTAGTCTTCGAAAAATAAAAATAACAAAAAAATTTTAATTTTGTAATTCTCTTCTTATACCATAAAAAAAGAGTACTTATGTATTACATCAATGTGTGTATATAGGTGCATCTACCAGTACATAACAAGTTAAAAAAATATTTTTTCCTATAATTAATTAAAAAAGAAAAAAAAATATCGTGTTGCGCCATCGCTCTAAAAAGATAAATTGGAATAAATCCGTAACTATATTTATAGTATATAACATACATTTGTATATATTTACATACAGATCTGTGAAATATATATATGTATATACATAACCTAAGTAAAAGCACGAATGTGTAAAGCAAACGGCGGTAACAGAAACTGAGAGCACAAAGGCGACAGCAGCAGCGTTTATAAAACAAAAATCATTGAAAACAGACACCGATATAAAACTCATGCATGACTTTTTAATGTGTGAGTGTACTTTTAGTAAATAAGCGTACACGGAAAGTATGCGTGTGACAACAACGATAACAACAACCGCAACAGTAACGCGAATGTAACAGCAATGTTTTAGATCTACAGCAAAAAGAAAAAGAAGCGAAAAAAGAAATATCTTAAGTGACGAGATTAAAAAATAAATTTGAAAATTATAATAAAATAATTTACACAAACTGGAAAACAAAAAGAAATCGAAGTGAAAAAAAATGTGAAAATATTATTTTCCACACATTCATTGGATTACTCTTACCCCCCACCTGGATTAATTATATCTAATGGATTATTTTATTCGCATTTTCCCCTGAGGCGGCGACAAAACAAAAGTAAGTTCTTTTCTTATCTAATTTGTTCGAATAATTCCATTTATACAAATATATATTTGACACTTTTTAAAAAAATATAAATAAAATATAACCCAAACATTTTCTACTTACCACGCTACTCTCGCTACTCTATACTCAAGTTATTATTTGCGTTTCTTGCTGAAAATAAATTCCAGCTGTAGTTTATCAATTCGCTGTTTGTCGAAAAGTCTTACAAACGTTAATGTTACGCATATATACAAAAGCATATATATTTATACATGTCTATATATGCACATGTATCCATATACAAATGCGTATCTTTGTACTATACATGTATATGTATAGATATACGTTTATGTGTAAATCTTTCCGTCTAATGTGGGATACAATTTTCAAAATTTCTCTCGCTTTGTCACTGTAAAAAGACATATTTTACTCTTATTGTGAAACATTCGTTATCGACTCTTTCTCTCTCGCTCTCTCTCTCTCTCTGTTTGTGTTCTCCTTGTTTATTTCTCTCCAACATTTTGTTTACATTAACAGACAAGATAGTGTTGTCATTGCAGTGTTTTTACTTTATTTTTTCGGAAAATCACGAAGAATTGAAAACGTACCTCTTTCGAGCTAAAAGACTTCAAGAGGAAGGCAAGGTCACACCCCATACGCTATTTCTTGAACATATTTGTTTATCCTTTTGATCGGGTCCAGCCTGTGAAAAAGTTTTGATATAGAGAGTTTTTTGAGTTGCAGGTTGACTTAAATGAACAGCAGAATGAACTTATCTTGTTTTTTACAGTTCGCTTTCAGATTGAAATGCACCTTACTGGCAAACAAAGTGTACGAGAAAATTAAATTTGATTTGATTTAACCGCTATTTGAAGCGTGCCAGTTACGCCGATTAGGATGCAATCTTCCGAATGTCTTGGCTCTTCTTATATATATCTGAATACATTTACACAGCAGCAAATAGGGATTACTTATAAGTCATACAATTTCCCTCAATTCGTGTGTACTTACACGTCTTTAGCGAATTCGGTTCGAATTTCCATTGCCACGATTGCTAGGTTCAAACGTTTCTTCTTTCGTATGTGATTTCTCTTTTCTCATTTAATCCTTATTTCATTAAATTATTCATTAATTTGTTTTGTTTCACTCTGAAAAAAGGAGAAATGATTGTTTTATTTCCATTGCAGTTTTAAAAATTTAATGCAATCTACTAATGGTCACATAAAACCGGCGATTTTCTTAACTCCTCTTAAGCCAACGAAAGTTTTTCAATTCTTCATCCAGCTAGTGTGTGATTTTAGTTAAGCAAATTTATAAAAACAATTTCTCATAAACACATAAAACTTATGAGATTTCCATAATCAAATAGTTGGGCAAAACAGCTCTCAAGCCCTCATATCCATGTTCGCCTTCTGATGCGTTAGAATACAATTTGTAATAAAAGAATATGCAGAGTTAGATATCTAGGGTACGATCGTTGGAGCTAACTAAACTATTGGTAAACTGCATTTAAAAGTTGCTGCTTAACCCATTCACTCTTAGTCCTTAGGGTAAACTTGCTTAATGCAAGGACGGCCATGTTCTGACTAAAAGTATATTTTAAAGCGTATTTAGTAAGTTTACGCAGTAAATTGTGTAAGTTGATCATCGATACCGGCAATCGAGACTAATGTCGTATTTCAATTCTGAAGTTTAACCAAATGCGATTTCTTCACAGTGTTCAGCTTGAGAAGTCCGCTGCACGTCTTATAACAGCTTGAGAGGCGATGACAGTTGCTTGTGAATTTGTATTTTGATTTCAAACTCAATCATTTTTGTTGCGTTGAGAAATGATTTGCCGAAGAGATTTAGTGTAAATGCCATTCCAAAACCGATACATGTGCCACACTGTGCATAAGAATTTTATTTAATTCTCCGCGTATTATTGCTGTTCTACTTTTTATCCTTTGTGTATATTTTAAAAGTGCGTAAAAGCATCGTTTCTCGAAAAAAATGCTTTATGTTGTTTTAAAATGTACCAAATGCAGACAGACTTTTTCGCGTCTTCCTTTTTTCTCTTCTCTTTCGTTCTCGCTCTCTTTTTACTTCTCTTTTTCAGTTTTCCTCTATGTTTTTTTCCCCACTGTTTTTTATGATCCCAAAATGATTTTCATATAAATAATTTTATGTTTACTACAGTGAATCCTTCGCACTAAAGCGCTGAATAACTTTACTCATATATTTTTCTATATAGCATTTCATAAAATTATCCTTTAATGCGTATATTTGTGTATGTGTTCCTTTAAAAAAGAGTTGAGACGCATTGTGCTTTGATTATGTCTTTGGTACCGTTACGTATACACAATACAACAACAAGCGCTTCTACAATGACAATAACAACAAATTCAGAGGACAAAACGGCAGTAAAAGTAGAATCATCTACAGCAACAGTAAAGACAGAAGAATTGATGGCAAATTCTCACACTCAATACGGGCAAATGCCCTCTACAACGAATAAAGGAGAAACTAACCGGAATACAATAACGACAACAACGGCAACATCGACAACGGCAACAACAACAACGATAGCGACAGTGGCGAAGGCAATGGCAACAACATCAACCGATAGTGATGATGCGTTGCATGAAAACAATGACATTAGCATAAAAAGTGAAGATGAAGATGAAGTAGAGTTGAACCAAAATGAATTGTCATCAAAGAGCCAACATAATGGCATAAACAACAATAATAATAACAACAATAACAAGAACAGCAGCAACAGCAATAACAAAAACTATGCAAAAGCAGACGTCAACGGCACAACAAATGCCAATAGTAATACAACAAGCCAACAACAACAGCAACAGCAACAAAGACAAGAACAATATCAGCAGAAGCAGAAGCAGAAGCAATTGTCATTAAATAAAAATTCTTCAACTACACATTCCGGAGATTCATCGTCATCGTCATTGGCGGCGTCGTCGTCGTCGTCGTCGTCGTCGTCGTCTTGTACAACAACATCAAATGTAGGCTCGTCCTCACCTCCTCATAACAGTAACGTTGTTTCATCACATTGTAGCAGCAGTAACAGTAATAATGCCAGCACAGCTTCTACCGCCACCGTCAATAACAACAGCAATAATAATAATAATGTTAATAATATTCGCAACCATAAACAACAAAACGATTGTGGCAACAATATTAATAAAAATGAAAATAGTTTGAATCAAACTGCGATCAAAGTTGAGGATGATGAGGTGGATGCCGGCAATACCGCTACTACTACTACTACTACTGCTACTATTGCTACCACTACCACTACCACAACACCAGCGAAGCAACAAAATTCCTCCTCAAAGAATAATGCGGCGGCAATTGAAAGCGATTCCACGGAGCAATTGTTGTCGATGAAACCATCGCCTGTTTTGTTGAGTGCAGTGAACCCACATATCATTTGCAGTTTATGTTTCGGTTATCTGATCGATGCCACCACCATCGTTGAATGTTTACATTCATGTAAGTAAAAAAAAGAAAAGCAAGAAAAAACTTTGCATTATTGCATAAAGAGTTCGGATGCATTGAGTTGTTTTTTACACATGAATTTTGCTTTCATTGTACAGCGAAATAGAGTAACGTTAGATACACAAATTTGTAACCGTTTTAAGAACAGGCATATATCGATCTCATCAATAAGGGTGTCGTTGGACTCATTAACCATCCCATCCCGTCGCGCACTGCCATCGGCTCCTTAGGCCATTGCAATAGCTCTTGGTTTGACTTTATGCCACTTTAATAAATGTTCGAATGTGGGAATCTTCTTAAGGTATTTAAAAAACAAGTGTCCAAGCGGACATATTTTAAAATTTTCAACTCTTTTTTTATGGTTTGTGTGCCTCTTGACCGTTTTTAATAATAATGTTTTCCAATATTTTATGCCTTTGAGAATTCCGGCAACCTGCACACAGAAATATGTCAGGAAATTATGTCTGGTGTGCAAGGTTTCTCGCTTACAAAGCAAATTCTTGCACGTGTCCACTTCTTTGTCAATTCATTCATTAACAGCTAAGCATCTTACAATCTTTCAGAGTCAGATGTAGACTATGTACGTACAAAGTTACTTAACTTAAAGAAAATGAAAAAGAAATTTATTGCGAATTGTACAGTCAAGCTTCAAGCTTATCCTCCGACTACTACCAACCTCGTCGGTTTTCTTTCGTTTTGGTAAAAATAATTTATATGATAACGTTTTTAAAAAGCGTACGATCTCAGGGCTTCTCTTCTTCCGCAATTAGCAGATCAACAGCAGATGATTAACTGTGTTGAGTAAGTATTTCATTTCAAGGCTTTTTGAGCACATGCAACCTCTCTGGGGAATACGACAGCTGATCACAAAGTTTTGCGTGGGACTCTAGATTTAAGGATTCCCAAAAGCTAAGTCTAATGGTTCCTGCAAAACTCCAGGGCCCACATAACCACTTGTTAACATAAGGCGTTTTCTCGGTATATAAATGCTCGATCTATTTCAAGCCCTTTCGGGTGTTGTATATGTTCTCACAAACTTAATATAACTTGCACCACAAATCGTGTACGATATGAAGACGATTTTAACGAAGTAGTCATTTTCCACAATCACAGCTGTTTTGCTTGTTGTAGATAAACATGGGTGATTGAGTGTTACAGTCCGTATAATGCGTCGTTCAGTTTCGATAATGTGAACAAGTAACCAGAGTCGACCCGACGATAAAATTTATTGAAGTTGAAAAAGGTTTAAAAAATATTTCTCATTCAAGAAGGAATGATGTTTTGCGGAGTTCAAACGATTGGCCCGTCCAATCCTAATTTTCACAACAATTTCCGAAGTCGGTACCACCCCACCCAACAGTTTTTGTGAAGATATTTTAGAAACGTTGGCCTATTAAAATTAAGACGCTATGTGTGTGTGTGTGTGTAGCGATCGTAAAGATGGTTCGATCCAATGCTGATCCAAAAGCTGATTCCTTGTGGTTGTTAAATGCATTCGCTTAAAAACTTAATATTCTCTGACGATATTGTAAACGCATAAGATTAAGAAGTCGACAAAGCAAAATCGACTTTAGAGCGGATTTTAAGTACTTTTCAATTTAATATTTTAGGGCGGACATGGCTCAGTACTCATTCTTATCAATTTGAACGAGTAATTTTAATTTAATTTTAATTTAATGTGCGGGTTGCATTTGGAAAGCTCAACAAAATGACAAAAAATTAGTATAAAAAAGCCGCAGCTTTGGCTTTCATTTTCAGTTTTATTGTGTATGTGTGTATGAAAGTAGTTTTTAATGTGTGGGTCGATGTTACTTATACAAAAGCCAAATTTCGAGGGCATGTTTGTAACCGCATGAATACACAAAGGACGAACCGATACGTCGGGTGCTTAAAGAGATATCTCTGTTCAGGCTGATGGAGATTGCGTATAGTGTTCATAGACCTCCGACGCACAATTCGATGTGACCAAGGCTTGGCATAATTAGTGCAATTCTTTCAGTGAACCAATCGCGACGTCGTCAAGACTCGTGGTATATTTATTGCATCTTCAGTTTACTGCTCCCTTTGTTAATGCTTAAACACTCACACTGGGGCTCACCCAGACTAAGGTTTACTTCTGTGTTGTTTATAGTAAGGAAGCATGCATTTTAGCGCCCACAAAAATATATCTTAGGCGGTGGCACAAAGAACCACTGATAGCTGCCTGCCGAAGGTATTTGCATCGGATTGCACTTACTTATCGTCCATGGAAAACTTGTTTTGCGGAAAATGAAATTTTTTTCCTATCCCTTTCTGGGGTCGTAAGTAAAGAAATCCTCGCAAGAGACGAGTCAAACTGTATCGCAGTCAGTCGAGGCAGGCGTTGAGGGCTTAAGCGCTAAACTCTCTTGTTTCAGACCAAGCAAAACGGACGTAATTGTTCAACGAAGAAGAAAACGTACCCCCTCCGCAAGTGCATAACTAAATTACTTACGCTTCAATATTACAAAGCGTACTAAGATTTATTTGGTTTTTTGTAACTGCAGTTTCCTGCAAGTTTTTGGACAATAATCCTTTTATAAATACTTAAGCATCTCTAATAACAACGCGGCAAAAAGGTAAAGAAAAAAGTAAAAGCTCTTAAGTAACGGTATAGCGTTCATTTAGGAAAACGTGCTGTTATTTCGAATGACTGCAAGGTAGCGAACCAGACACTTTTAGCGAAGAGGATTACGTAGAACGATAACTTTCTTAATGCATCCTCTCTGCATTTTCCACATTTTATTCGTTTATTTCATTTAATTTAACATCATTTTTATCTTAAATCCCTCACAGTCTGCCACAGTTGTTTAATTAAACACCTACGTACTCAGGAGTATTGCCCCCGTTGTGAAATGGTAATTAATACCGTCAAACCTAATATCAAGTAAGTACACAAGTTGGGCAATTGCATAACTATTTAATGAAAACACCTTTTACTTGCATCGACGACCTATAGCTCTTTTGCGTACCAGTACATATGGACAGCAAAAAGAAAGCGAATGCCGTCGGTATTTGCACTTTTTCGCGTATACAAGCGTGAATCTGAAATGAAATAGTGACTGACTGAATGACTGAGTAGCTCTTTGGCTTATGTATCACTTTCTACTTTAATAATTAAAGCGACACAGCGCACACAAATGGCAATTACAACAAAAACAATAATAATAACAATCATAGGAATAATTCTCGTATGGTTGCATAATAATGCCATTTTTTTTCTACTCTTCTGAAATTCTAAAACCGTGACAAGGTTTGTTTTTGTTTTTGGATATATTTCACTTCGCTTCACCCCGTCCCCGTCCAACTATCATATGAAATAGAACGTGCGCCTGTGTGTGTATGTGTATGTGCGTGCGTATTTCAATATACTCTGAGACACAGAATGCAAAGTAATGAACCTTATGCCAAAAAAAAAAAAACAAAAAGAGAAAAAGAAAAACATCTGCGTCAACATTTTATTAATGCTTTCGAGTTTAAAGGCTTTTGTTATTCATGTCGTCTGTATATGGGTCTGTGTCCGTGTCTGTCTCTACCTGTTTCCGAGTTTTTTTCAGTTTACGCTTTAATAATTCTAAATAAAAGCGAATTTTCTTTATATCTTTTCTTTTTTTTTTCGTTATTATTATTCTTATCATTATTCTTATGTCTCTCGTTGTATATTCCCCTAGATCTGATACTACGTTACAAGCGATAGTTTATAAGCTGGTACCGAGTTTATATGAAAAGGAATTAATGCGTAAACGTGCCTTCTACAAAGATCGTCCCGAAGAAGCGGCTTTAGCAACACCCGAACAAAGAGGTGACGATACCGAGCATTTGATTTTTAGTCCTTCAGACTATATGTCATTGTCACTGGAATACGCAGATATTGAGTAAGTTTCTTAAGCATTTCCTTCCAAAATCAAACCTGCAAACTTGTTTATTAAAATTCAAGATCTCTAAAATGGAATTATTACCCGACCTTGACTCACGGGTATATTTTGTCTCTTTTTTTTTTTTTTTTTTTTTTAGGGAGCTCACCAAATATAAAACGAACTATAATGAGCTTTTGAAAGCGCGTTATGTTAAATGTCCTGCTATGTTTACTGTAGCTCATCTAAAGAAATTTGTTTATGGTAAATTCCAAATTGATGCAAATCGTTTTATCATCGATATCATGTACAAAGTGAAAACCATTGTGTTATTGGATCATTATACTTTAATGGATGTGGCTTATATTTATACCTGGAAGCGAGATGCTCCTATGCGCTTTTATTTTCGCGTAAAGAAAAATCTTAAACCTTTAATAAAAATCAAGAAGAATTTGTTAAACACTCAATCTACAACAAGCCTTATCACTACCACGATGCCCACTACCACCGCCACCGCCACCGCCACCGCAACCGAGACAGCCAGCGACACCGCCACCGCCCCCGCGGCAGCCACTACCACGATCACCACCAAAGAAGAAAAGGAAGAGATTGTACCTCGAAAAGAAGAAACCAAATTATTGCCAAATGCTATGACAATAGTACACGAATCATTATCCTCCTTAGCCCAAACATCGGAAGTTAATAATAAGATATTAGAACCTGCGGAAATTAAAGTAGAAGACGAAGCCGAAGTGTCTTCGACTACGGAGACCCCTAGTCCCGAAACCAAACATTTCCAAATTGTTCAACCACCACAAAGTCCTTCCACAAGCTCCCAGGAATCTCATACAGCAGACAGTCTAAAAATAACGTTAGTTAGCAAGCCAAGCAAAGACAAAACTGCTAACTGTCAACCAAACAACGAATTGAAATCAATGAATCCCAGTAAATTAGTGAAAGAAAAGCGAGAAAATCTTCAGGTTTCTTCCACAGCCAACACTCCGTCAACGACCACCGCTCCAAAAGAAGAACGTAAGGTGGAAAACATAAAATTAAAAATCGATTTGTCCAAGCAAAACAGTGTAACCATTATTAATATGTCCGACCCGGAACGCAAAGAAATAGTTAAACCCGTTCGACCTGATAAAGAATGGAAAGTGAAGAATAAAAAGGATAAGGACACGAATAGCCCAAAATCTTCGCCTAAATCATCGCCACACAACGAAAGGAAGAGCAAAACACCCAGTCCTTTGACCGTGCCGCCTTTAACAATCAAAGCTGAACGTATAAGTCCCTTAGCCAAGTATCCTTCCGCAAATTCCCCTCGTTCCAATGCCGATAAAATGAGTGAAGAAGAAAAAAAATCACAATTTCTTAAATCTTTCTCTTTAACTCCTATTAAGGACATCAAACAGGAAAAATTCGACGATGAAAATGATAAAAGACAGTCGCTTATTACTAGCTCTGCCAGAATAAATCCTCATAAAGGTATAACGCCCAACGCTGTATTTCCTTCAAAGTTGCCGACGCCATTACCACCTATAATGATTAACCAAACCGGCTCGAAGCGCAAATGCAAAGATCCGGTAAAAACGGTGGTAAAAAAGCCAAAAATTTCACCTCCCATGGCTACAGAGGATTTCAAGATAAAATTGCCGCCTATCTGTAATAGCACAAATGCTAACCATAGTGATAAGGCTGTTGCGAAGTCACCGACAGCAGTTCCTACCGTCACTAATCAACCAAAAGACATTAACGACAAACCCTTAATGCCACCTCCGATCGGATTGCCAATGATGAGACCTCTAGGAATTGCCTCAAGGAAAGCGCAAAAGCCCTCTGGCAGCAAAATTCCAGCAGCTTCACCCGGATCCCTTATTCCTCATCCGCATATACAAGGTATACAAATGTCGGCTCCTGGTAATAGGACACCTATAGCGAAGCGCTACCAACATATTCTTCCTAAAGCGACACGACCAAATCCCTTCGCAAATATACCCAGCGATGTGAATAAGATCTTAAAAGAAGCAGGCACTGAAATTAAGACAATATTAAACGATACGAATGGTTCCAAAGTATATGGACCTAAATCGGAAACTACGACTTTAATGGGGCCACCGCCACTGAAAACATCTGCAACAAAAACACAGGCATCTCCATGTAATGCAACTCAGCAACATAACTCCCCCGCACATAACGCAAAATCATCTGTCTCTCAAAAGTCCAATAATTCGAATAGTTACTTGAATTTAGCCTTATTTAATACTACAAAAGCGAAAGGCAATGAAGTGCCACCCGGTTGCCGCACTCCCATGTACACACCAAATTCACCTATCTACTCACCCAATTCGCCACAATACGTACCAAACTACAACATACCCACTATGCCCACGTATAAATATACACCAAAGCCTTCAAGTTCTTCCAGTAACTTTTTACAAAACGTTTTGAGCTCCAACAGTCAAATGGCGAACTTGTTCCCAACTCCCCCAGTTAAAAAAGATTCAACCAACTCCACCAAGAACTTTAATAATACGAATACTAACAACAACAACAACAATAACAACAACAATGCCAACAATTCAACATCAAACAATAATTTAAGCAATCAGCAAACCAGCAACAAGCGT
Organism: Glossina morsitans morsitans; assembly: GCA_001077435.1. Lineage (NCBI taxonomy): Eukaryota > Metazoa > Arthropoda > Insecta > Diptera > Glossinidae > Glossina > Glossina morsitans. The sequence goes on along the minus strand of CCAG010007477.1, from coordinate 74,221 downwards.
CCATATCCCTTTGTACGCAGTCCCAGTCCTTTAGAGGATCCGCCCGAAAAACAGCTAAAAGTTAAATCATTGCTTACGTCATGCAACATTAGTATACCATCATCGTTGTCGATTACTATCACCAGGGAAGACTCCGAGTCAGCAACTAATAATTCTGCTTATCCTAAACATAAGAGTCCAGTAAACAATTATATAGAAATTTTAAAACTTCCCGATCATCCAGTGGAAAATAGTGAGAATAAACGCTCAACGCCACCATCTATAGCAAGTTCGCAACATCTCGCCTTACAAAATAATAAAAGTGCCCAACTATTTCCCAATCCACCGATCAAACGTGATCTCAGTCAATCGCCTAATGCAATGAAAGCTGCGGCCAATCCAGCTTTGGCAAGCCTTTTAATTGCTCAAAATAATAACAATAACTGTTCCATAAAAACTAATTGCAACGCGAACGGGCCAAAATCCAACAACATTTCTAATACAATCGGACCTACCAAAATTCCTAACAATAATCAGAAATTAAATAATATAAACAAAACACCTCCCGCGAAAACTCCCAGTCCGGAAAAGAAACTCTCGGTGAACGGAAACATAAATAGCGAACAGAAATCACCAAAATCGCCAGTATCATCATCAGATGGCAACAGTAACCAGGCCAGTAAGAAGTTCCGTCATATTCTCCCTCGGCAAATGTGTAACTCAGTAAGCGAAGCCACGAGCAACACATTGCCCACAACGAAGCCTACCAACTGTGCTAATAATGGTAATGTAATTGGAACTTACGCCTCACCAAACGGCATAGCGATAAAAATCCATTCCCAAAAGAAAGTGCAACCATCCAAAAAATCACCGGGTTCCATGCTCCTGGCACCTAAATCTAACCTGCTTTCACCGAACGCACCGCCGGCAACGAATTCGGTAAAAGCACCCAGTAAATCACCGCAAAACGCAAAGAGTATAAACAAACCTAATAACGCGTCGTTATCAGCGGTTAATAATACAGCTCCTTCTATGCCGTCATTGCCGTCGCTGCCAATGTCCCATCCTCCCCCCATGCCCCCGATGGCTGTTACTATGCCCAATCTACCACCTCATTTGGGTATAGCAACAGCTGCCGGTCAAGCTGAACTAAGTAAACTTTTCAAAGAGAATTTGTTCCGAGCCCAAGTGCAAGCTGCAGCCGCCGCCAATCCATCAAATATGTTTTACTCATACGCTAATGCAGCCGCCCAAATGAGCCAATATACACCCATCTACAATTATCAGCAAGCGTACATAATGGAACAGCTATCACGTATGCGTGCCGGAAACGAAGCTTTCACTGAGTACATGCAGAAATTAAAAAATAGCATGGAAGCCAATAATAAAACGCCTGCTGAGCAACCAAAAGATAACAGAAACGAGCAAACGAAATCAGCATATCAAACAAAACCCTTATCTAGTCCTAAAACGTTATCATCATCATCATCATCATCATCATCATCGTCGTCGTCATCGTCATTATCATCGACAGTAGCGAATCCCTCGTCCCCACATGTACCTCAAGTGAATGCAGCAACGCCACCAATATGCAGATCTAAACTACCAACACCACCACCACCACCACCACCACCATCACCGCAGCTATCGCACACAAAACCCACAGCAACGACAGCATGTGCGGCACAGTCATCAACATCCAACTCCAATTCATTGACTGCCACCATCAACACAACCACCACCACCGCCACCGCCACCGCCTCAGTAACAACAACAGCAATGACGACAAAAGACTCTAACACGATTACTAATGTTAAGCAAACTTCAAAAGCAAAGTGAATCCTTTTCACGTTTCATGGGTTTTTTATGTTATGTATGCGTGGTATGTATGATTTATTTTTTTATTATAATATCTTTTTTTTTCTTTCGACTACTCTCTGTTGTCTTTTCGAATTGAATTGGAATCAAATTCCTTTAAAAAGCAAATACAAAGTATTAGGCAGCTAAAGATATATTCCTTAAGTATAAATGTGTAATATATTGGAAGGATAACAATTACTCGACACGAGTGTTTATTGGAACACTCGAATATGTGAGCAATGAAAAAACGGTTGACAATTTTTTTAGCTGCCTGCTCTTATCATACATTTTTCAAGTTAGTTTTTATTAATGGCAGGAGAGCAATGAAAGGCTTTATTGGATCCATCCACGCTTATGTATGTTCATTAGAGTCATTTCGTGTTTCTTGAAAACGCTCAACTATTCTCAGGTTTGACATTACAAACGTAACGTGTGTGCTCGTGTGCGTTCGTTATATTTTGAAAGAGTAAGCTCGTTCTAGGAAAAAGCCGTACAAAAAGAACTAGAATCGATTCAGCGACGTGCCCTATGAAGAAGAGTGCTTAGGAACGAAATGGTGTCAAACTGCGTCTTTACTTTTCCGGATAGCATTAAAACAAAATCGTCGAGTAAGCCGAGAGGTACATACACTTAGAAACCAAGAGGACAGAACCAATGACTTATTTTCAAGGTTTGCTTCGATTTTCAAGTAGCACACAATCTGTCCTACTGTCCTATGTCTAGATCGAAGCCTGGGATTATACACCTCAAATCCAGAAATTTTTAAAATATAAATAAAGTCTTACCTAAAGCTTAGCACCCAATACCTGTATCTCTCTCTCTCTCTCTCTCTCTCTCTCTCGCTCTCTTTAGCCTTTCAGAGCTAACAAAAGCAAGTAAGAGATCTTAAAACATCCCAAGGAGGATATGTTGGGACTCTTTGCGCGAGTTAATGGTTGATTTCTGACTTCAACACTGACTTTCACTGTACTTTCTCTGAGGTGCGGGAACTTTTTAACGCGTACGACATTATTTGCACCACTTATGAGCACCACTTAGCATTAAATGCACATGACTCTTCAGATTGGCTTCGTTACCGAGTTTGTAAATGGAAATGTTCTTCGCTTGAATTCGAAGGCTCTAAACAGTCCCCTGCAGATTTCATTTATTCCATGTAAGAAGCAGAAGCTTTCAGCCGGCCCGAAGTTTACAACAAAATAAACCAAGTCCGATAAGGTTTCATGTTAAAGTGAGCGAACGTGGTCCTTGTTTGAATTTATGTTCTTGAGAGACAGCAGAGAAGAGAAGGGGAGGGCATGACTACAAAAACTGAACAACATTTCATCTTTATCCGAACAACTTACACTTCGTGCCCACATTTTTTTGCTACGGACCCTAAATAGGTTAAATTAGTAAAAAGAGAGAAAAAAGCAAGATCAAATGTTCTTTCGTTACTTAAACTCCTGATTTAAGTTACATTCCGTTCATTTGTATTGCTTTCCTTTGTTGCTGCTTTCTACTCGCACATATGGAGAAGATGAGAGAATGGAGAAGAAAAGCAGAAAAAACTGGAAGTAAGCTTACCATATGAGCAATGAAGTGATTCAAAACGAAAGAGGTCTAGAAAATGGAACGCTACAAATAGACAACTCAGCCAGAAACTGCAAATCTCAAGGGACGATCTTTAAAAAAAGATGAAAAAAACCCGCCTCTGTTCCATTTACGTTTACCTTTTCCTCACAAACATCATTGCGGGCGCTATAAGAACGGATGGCGTTCTTGTCTTCATTTGAAGGCGATTAATAACTTCTTTCCTAATTGCTATTGAAGTCCATTAATCTTACTCGTTGTTTTTTCTTTGTACTTATTTCTTTCGTTTCCTCTGTAGGACAATATGTGTTTCTTGTCTTACTCAGCGCTGGCTTAATATGATACAGTTTTATAGGGTGGTGAATTTGACATATGAAGGGCACACAGCTCAGCTTACCAATGCGGACATGAATACATTTGTATTTAGAATTTTTTTTTATAATTGTTTTAAAACTTTTCCTAAAACTTATCTATGTACAAAGCTGACATTGGGTTTTTAGGAATTTTTATTTACCGAGTTGAGGGGTTGTTTAAGTTGTGGTGAATATCCAAGTTTTCTTATCACCTCTCGCACTGTAAGCTGATGATCACATAACGTACAGGTCAATATATACATGCGTAGAAGTAATTCAAAGAAAACTTTTTCGTGCGCATCATATGTTTGACTTACGATGCGAGAACTTAAGTTTCATCTTAAATTCGCGTTTCATGAAAACTTCGAAGCTCGGCTACTGCCACAAGACGTAGCAAGACGTAGACACAGGTTCAAGATTTTTGTAATAAAGACTTTCTTCTTCTTTCGTCCAAATATAATTATATTCTATAAAAAAGTATGAAAATGATATTCGGTCGCGATCAAATCCTTTATATTTATAACCGTTTATTACTGATTAATGATATGTAGACTTTATAAGGTCCCTGAAGCTTCTTGCCGGGCGCTGCAACCCGATAAAATAATTATATAAGGAAATTTCAGGAAAATGCAGTATATTGAGTAAGCATAGCCGATTGTTACTATTTTTGTACGGATGCTATAGGGCCAACCATAGAATGTAGATGCAAATTTCGATCGTTGTATCTGTTGCAGTTTAGAAGTAACGGACAAAAAGTCAAATTTTGGGGCTTGAGGAGTACTCGGGCAGTTAGAATAATTTTGTAAAATGTGCATGGAAAGGTATGGCTAAATTTGCATTACCGCTCATTCTCCATCTAAATCTTTCCTTATCCCGTTAATAATTTGTCCAGTTATTTCATCCAATTTTATACCCATCATACCGAAGGATGAGACGCATCCTTATTCTACCAAAACGTTTGCAAGGCAAAGACGGACATTTCACAGACCACAAAAAGTATATATTTCATTGATCGGCATCAAATTCTGAAGCAATCGATGCATGTCCGCCTATGTAATGTCTGTTTTAAAAATTATTCTATCCACCAAAATAAAGCTATCGACATTAAATTTGCACAAACATTGGAATTTTCAGTTATATTCTGTCTATGGGAAAAGTTTATTACGCCTCGAAGCAAGCTTCAAAAACCCTATAAATTATATAAATTGTTGGCCCATTTCAAACTCGGAATAGGCTCATGTCCATCTGTCCCTCTCTCTATGTCTAATCGTCCGACAGCCAAACGGTCTAGTATCTGTGGTACAGATTTTCACGTTCGTAAAAAAGAATACGGTCTACAGAACATTCAAAGGAATTTGAAGATGGTCCAAAAAGGTTAAAGAACCCACCTATAACGCCCACACGTCCCTACAACCAAAACAAGGAACACCTTTGTTCCCTGCTCATGAACTGCAACAGATACACGATATAAATTTCCAGAAAATTATTTTACAGAAATTAAAAGAAGTCAACCACACCCACCCCACTTTACGGAATAGGCAAGTTTTTATTATTATTTTTTTTTTTCAGTCTTTTATAGATTAACGATGATGGATATAAAAGGTTCGGTCGCGATCAAATATAGTTTCCTTAAACGTTTTTTCCTTGGTGCGGAAAATTTTCCGCAGGAAAACGTGACGTTGTTGACTCCCAATGACTTTGACAAGCTTAGAAAGGCATACGTTTTAAGAAGTGCTACCTTACTGTGACGGATCATTTCTTTCTTCTCGAATTGTACCTACCATAGAACGGTTTTCTTGCTAATGATGTCCACATTTAAGAGATTTCCCATAATTATGATACCAGAACAGAATACTTCATTCAGGGGACGTCTCCTATTCGTGCACACGTGAACACGATGACCGTCAGAAAGAAGCAAAGAAAGCGATAGGATGGTGATCGCAGCCTAGTGGGTGTGAACTCAATCGGTAATTTGAATTCCGTTACCGAGTGAGCATTCACTAAAGCTGCGCGCAAAGTAAACACTACCGTACTGTCAGATGTCAGTGCTCGCGAACACCGACTCATTAGTAGCGATTCATATCGACCACAGATGGCGCGATCCTTTCAAGGAAAACTTATTCTGATAGATTTTTGAAGAGTGTTATCTTTAGAAACAATTCCTTCAAAAATTAAATTGTAGGCTAATGAATTCTTGGTGGTGGTTATCGAAAATAAGGCCTTTAAAGAAACTTTAGTATACGAAAACTAATAAATGCGTTAAAATTTAATTTGTTTTTAAACTTTTATTATTTGCTTAAATGTTTATTTTTTGCTTTTTTTGTTTCAATTAAAAAAAACCTATGTAAATAATTATATTTAATTGTATTCGTAAACCATTTAATCATAAGGAGAAAAAACTGTACAGTAAATACCTAAAGATAAAAAGAGATAGGACGAGAAATCTAAGAAGTGTTGTATTAAATTACGCAATTTTTTTAAAGATTATTTATAAGAGACAAAACAAAAACTAAACAAGAGAAGAGAAAATATAAATAAAACGAATGAATATTTAAAAGAATTCTTTAAAAACAACAAAACAAAAATCCATGAAAATCTTTTTAATTTTTATAGCAAACATTAAATTTTGGTTTATTAAATTGATTTGATGTGATTATAAAGAAGTAAATGGGGATATGGATACATACATACATATATATATGTATATATATATAAAAGTATATCAATATGTATGTGCGTGTGCACGGGATAAAGGGAATGTGCACACATGCGACAAATGGCACAAAGTGATTGAATGAATGGTTATTGGATAACTTAGTAGGTAAGTACGAAACAAGTATCGGGTATCATCATCTCTCTTATGGGATGAAAACCGAAATCGTTCATTCTTCTAACGCAAACAATTGCCAGAACGTATAGGAAACGAAGATAAGGCCAAAGAGAACAGAACAGAACGCAAGCAAGCATGTGTATAAGAAAAATGTAACGAGCAGGAGAAAAAAATTCACATAAACAAAATTCCTTAACCGGAAATAAGAATAAAAGTACAAAAATAACCACACGCGAATAACAACAACACACAAGCACACGCACGCTAACAAATGGTCGTTTACGTTTTTGGCTAAAGAGTAATAAAAAAAATTTAAGCCAACGGCATCGAATTGTGGAAATTACCGAAAAACATAAAACGAGAAACAAAAAAATGAAAAAGAAAAACGAGCAAACAAGTAAATGATCCACACACAGCAAAATCATCATCAGCAGCAACAGCAGCAATCGTATGGTTTAATGTTATGTGCCTATCTCAACGAACTTGTTTAAAGCATCAAACGAATGGATAAAACTACAAACACTTATGAGTGTGCAGCCGTCTCCATATCTATAGATTCGCAACCATACATAAAAAAATCGAATGAACACATTCATGCGTACATGCATACATACATTGAATGCATACATACATACGTGTACAAAAAAAATACACGCATATATATATACTTACATATATATGTATAGCATATGCGAATGTACGTTTGTCATATGTATGCCAACAGTTGCTGTAGCATTTATTTAGGCGTCTGTTCGCGTTCTTCAACGCATTTGCTGTGTGTTTAGCATGACTGGTTGTGTGTGTCATAAAACTCGCCAACACCGATTATTATATTTGATTGTTGTTGATTCGTTCGTTTCACTGATTAAATTGTCAGAGTTTATGCTGAGTTGAAGTTTTTCTTTTCTTCTACTTCGGCTGTGTTTTCTTTATAGGACGCTTAGTAAAGGTTGGTTGTGTGTCTGGTGGTGGTTGGTTTTTTCTTTACCTCCTCCTTACTTCTCTCTGATAGTTCTGCTCTTCTGGTTCTTCTTCTGCTTTATCAGCTGCTATACAACTTGTTCAAGTCTCGTTATTGAATGTGTATTTGTTGTATGTTTTTCTTTCCTTTCTTTTTTTTCGTTCTGTTTGTATTTTTGTATTTGAAGGTTCAACAAAATTTGATATCATTGAGTAGCATTTTCAACCATCGTTACCGTGCTCATCGTTACCGTTTCGTTATATTCGGCTTACTGTGCACAAATTTACACGAAACAGGACCTGAAAGAAAAATCGGGAAAAATAAAAGAAATAAAAAATTACTTAAATAACAACAACAAAAACAACAATACCAGCGACAGCATATATTTTATATTCCCAAACGAATTTATGCTATAAAGAGAAAGAAAAAGAAACGACTCGAACCGAATCGCTTGATACCCACCTCTTTCCATTGTTGTTATATTGTATCTTGATTATAATAAAAAGGCAAATAAATGCAAATTTAAATAAGAAAATTGGAACACAATTAAAAATACTTTTTACGAAAACAAAAATATTGTTTTCCTTATTTCTGGGTACGTTTCTTGATACCAACAAGTTTTTATAGTCCCTCCAAAAAAAAAAAAAAAAAAAAAGAACGAAAGTATATGTAGATACATATATAGCTTTTTTGCAAAGCTACATGTTTTTCGTAGCTGCATCTGGTACATAAAGCTTGTGAGAAGCTCTGCAACATATTACGTCGTACGGAATGAGAAAATGAATATATCCTTTAGTGATGAGGCTCTTAAGTGTACATAAAAATGTTTTTTTCCTTTCAATATGTATTAGTGCACTAATGGAATTGTTCACAGTTGAAGTGCATGGGTTGCCAACTTTCGAATTAATACGAAAATACGACGAAATTTAGATTCGACTTGAACTGAATATTTTATCACTTACTAAGTGTGTTATGTTGTGCACGAAAGAGAACACAACCTTCAAATTACATTGTATCGCCATTGGCCATGGAAAGATGCTACACATACATATGCCTTGACATTCACTATAGAGGATATATATATGCAATGTAGACTCCTTGAAGTATATTCTTAATCAGGGTGTGTGAGTGCAAATATGTCTGCCTATGCATCGTTGAAATCGCTACTCGGAACGCACAACTTTGTCTACAGAGCTGGTAAACTTTTTTCAATCTTTCCCTTCTTCAATAGAACTGTCGCGTTGGTTTGCCGACAATTACGAAAAATTTCATTTTTCCTTTCGTAATTCTCATATACTGTATGTGTCCGGTTCGCAATTTTCTTTCGCCGTTTTTTTCCTCAACTTTTGAGGCTGAATTGGAAAAATTGCTTAGACATGTGCCATTCAAAATATTGCTCATCGCTGGGCAGTCTTTCTACTGGGCTTTAGGGATAATATGAATCCCGCACTGAGAGAATAATTGGTCTTTTAAGACTATCCACAAAATCACAGAATTGTTAAGCGTCACCATAAAAGTAAAAGCGCTGTTGTTCGAAAGAATAGTAACTTGTTTATTGAAGCTTGTGTTCATCGGTAAGGCTAATGTCTGCCAGTAACGACGGGTACGGTAGGACAATCCAGGTTAGAACTGCAAAAAACCGTTTAGGAAATTCTACTATAGGGAGACGAGTTTCTTCATACGGAGAGTTCCCGACGTCATAATATTTGGCCTAACGACCCCGTTTTCTCTCACATATGTAGCAATTGTCTGCACCGTTGGCTCGCCCACAAACAATCGCAATGAATGGCACAAAATAGATGCTGTTTAGTTTGGTTAGTTCCCTATAAAGTAATGTGAAATCTCATGACCAAATAAATTGAAATGTTGGCATACATATTATATAGCACAAGCGGCATAACATCGTCATCGGCATCGTCATGCCCAATGAATAGGATTTCAATCTAAATTGCAATTAAATGCAGGGTCGGAAAGAGTTCTTAAAGTTTAGACGCAAGACGTATTTTTCTTGTTTTTATTTACCAAAAATTTTCTAAAGTCCGAGTTAGCACATTTTCAAAATTTGGATGGGAATCAAGCGTATATTCAAAATCGGGGTCTAACAGAAAAATTAATCTCTAATCTAAAAAAAAAATCGTGTAACTTAATCGATGATAGCGAAATTCGCCCTGGTATTCGCCTTCTTCTTCTTTTAAGGGATTTTTCTGACGTTACAAGCAATCTTTGCAACTTTTAAAGTCGCAATAAACGGTAGATCGATGAGCCATCACCGTAATCAAATAAATACAAGTTCACTCGACTGTCAAGCAAATTCGTAGTATATAAGAGGGGTTAAGAAAAATTAGATGAACTAGAGGACTATGAAGTCGCAAGATCAAGTTCTCCTCTCGATAAAAACTAAAAGATTTTTCTGACTAGTCACTCGTGAGACATCTCTTCTACGCATGTAAACACATTCGCGAAACCGGGAGGGAGAAGTCAAGAAAGGGGTATAAAATGTGGTCGCCACCCAGCAGCTGGATGTCCAATCAATAAGTCTTATGCCATTCCCGGTCACACAGGTCAGTCGTAATTGGTCTACCGGAAACTGAATTCTGGCATTTTGGTTTTATAAGTGACATGCTTTCAGTAGCTTTATCTGAATAGCCGCATAGGCAGCTATTTGCAAATATATCTTTGATTTGAATTTGGAAAAGTTTTCAATAAATTCTGGCAACTCTATTACTTAGCTTCAATGGCCTCAATGTTATTTGAGAACCAACTAACTGATTATCATACACATACAAACTGTAAGTATAAATCAACAACACACAGCTACGTAAATACAAAAACATGCTTATGCTTGTGCATACAAACAACAAACACAAAAAGCAAAGCCAACGCAATTATATGATAAAATAAGTTTCAGAATAGAGTTCGCCTATTTACAGCTATACTTGCGTACACGTATGTATATATGCCTATACTTATATGTACCACTGTGCTTTGTATAAATTGCGCTGAACTGAAATGAACCTAACTGAACTTAACATCAAAAAAAAGAAACACTAATTATCACTACACTACACTACACTACACTACACTATACATATATCATATGTGTGACCGTACGAGAGAACAGTCGGGGAGGTGCGCCAACATAGTTATCCAACAAAAATTGTTTAAAAATGCTCTGCATACAATTGTACATTTGTATTTATTTATGTACTCGGTGTTAGTTTTTTTTTGACTGTTCGCATTTAAAACATTCGAGCATGTAAGTATCTATATTAAACCGAGAAGAAGCAAAGTACATAAAGAATTTAGTTTATAATTTTTGTTAGCTGAGAGAATGAGAGGAAGAAAAGTCTCTATGTATATATGAAAAAACATAAAAATATAAACACAAAAATGTAAACGTGTAGTACATAAAACTTAATATCAGACATGTGTGTGCGATTATATTTCTGCTTATTACGCACCCTAAAATTTAACAACAAAAACAACAAGAACAAGAATAACATTTCCCAGAAATCAAGTTATGTTGCAGACGAAAAGAAGAAGGTCTTAATAAAATTCACGAATTGGATTATCAATGAGATGACAACACAATAACGGGGAAGAGAAGAGAAGAGAAGTCAGTAGGAATAGGCAGAGTTTTCATATAGCTACTACTCTACTATTGCCATATGAATGTATGTGAACGCAAACTAAAACGCAGGTTAATATTTCTTCTTCTTCAAAATTTTAATTTAAAAGTCGAACATTACCAGCAGAGGAAACCATGCCACGACTCCAGGCCTGGTAAGGTGTTTCGAAATATGCTTGAATTATAACTTTGCAAACGACTTCTTTCACATTTACAGCATACATCAATCATACAGTCTTGCAACCTTAACAACATCCAGCAGTTTTTTTGCACAACTCAGCTCAGGTTAAAATGATTTGAAAAAGAAAAAGCTCTTAGATATCATTGAAAAGTTCTAGCCATTGGGAGCCAGTAGACCTCTCCTCATTTTCGAACGTAAGAATGTCTTATTTTCGTCTATTAAGCTTCTTCTAACGTGAAGCATTATATAAATTAAACCAACCGTAAGATAAACACAGATCAGATGTATTGCTGTGTGACAGAATGCAAAGAATGCATTATTGTATGGTACTACACATATAATAAAATCAGCCCTTGGAAGCATATAAAGGTTTTATATATTACCTAGTACATAAGTACAATGTATGCAGTGGATGGATGATACGCAAGGGTTCCTTCTTCACTTACTTTTTATTTGATTTTTTCATTTATTTGATTATATTCTATATAAATTTCGGGGTGTTATGTGGTTAATGTTTTTGTATGTAAACGAAAGCATTCCAAATGAAAATATGTACATGTATTGTACACACACATACACACATAAATAAATATGAAATGCATACATAAATTCATATACATACACATATATATATATATATATAGTATTTACTTAAATGTATATATGTAAGCAAAATACAATATCATAAACATTGTATATAAGCAAAGAGAGAGTTGCGTTCATAATGGCAAACACTACATTTTATATACAAGAGAAGAGGAAAACAAGTCAGAAAAGCAAACCAAGCTGAACTAAGTAAACTAAACAGGACTGAGATGAGTTATATATGCATGTGTATGTAATCTATGCAACTAAAGCACAGCACAACTAAACTGAGCGGTAGTAAATCGAACTCACAAGTTTTAAAGAGACTAACGCATAACCGAACAAATGGTAACGAAGCTCATTAAATGTGCCTTAAATGAATATAAGCACGCATGTAAACAACATGTACGCATACGTTTGTACATTTTCTTTTTTTTTTTGAGTTAACTAAAAAGGGTCTCGACGGTGCCTACAAATGCAATTCGAAAGAATATCCTAAGCAATTAAGGATTTGTTCGATCTATATGCCAACAGAGACGTCGACATGTTTTAGTTTCTTTTACAAATCACATTTAACAGATGGGATACTAGCCAAGCTACAGCGTCAGAGAAGTTTACTTTAGCGAAACTTCCAGCTGATATTGAAAATCAAGTAAAAGGAACTGTGGAAATAATTAGCGGTGCAAGCTTATGTAAACCTTGAGTGAACGCCATAAAAACTTACCACAGACAACGGATTCGCTAGTTGACTAATTGCTTGCATTGAATTCAGAAATTTTGCTTATATTGATTTGTGAAAGCGTAGTAACTATTACCGATCACTTAAGAGTTGAGCAATTAAAATGTAGACTGATTTGGGCTAATTTCGAGCGTTTTCCAGACCGATTCGGTTTTTACGCGATTTGATTCCATTTAGTAGGATTAGGAAGACACAAGACCAATAAAACAAATGTAATCGTATAAAGGACGGCCGACCCTTACATACCTACTCACTTCACTTAATACTGTTGTTCATATAATGCCCTTTCAAAGTAAGTTATTGAATGGGAAGTGGTCGAAAAAGTCGTCGGATCAGAATTGTTTTCAAATTTCATCGAAATATCTCGAAAATTGCGACATTTCAACAAAAGAAAATAAGAAAGGCAGACGGACAGACAAGTTTAGATCAGTACAATAACGGTTGCGTCTATCTCAAGTCCTTCTAGATATTGTACACATCCGCCTGCAATTATTTCCCTTAATCTAGCCGGGATTTCTTGATTATTTTTTTAATTTGTTAAGGGAGAACGAATTAGGTTTGCAAACAACGACGCCAATGTATTCGGTAAAGTGCTAAATTCTTGTTGTTAAATGATTTTTCTAGACTGATGCAGTAATGGATTGACGTACGGAAGATCCGCTGATCGATTGTTGATCAGGTCGCTTTTTACTAGGAGGCAATCATACATGGTACTAAGTTATACACTGTCTCTACTGGGATTATTTTCAGAAAATTGTTTGCAACCTTTGGCTGTTTAACAACCTTAGTTGAAGATTAGGATATTAAGCACAACACACGAAACAAGATTTCGTAGAGATTATATGTAGACATTGGAAATAACAAAACACTCTGGTCTGATGCTATTAAATTATTGACTCTTGAAAATAAGATGGTCAACTGATTCTATTTTGTGGCACTCCCCACATTGTCACGCGTGTGATTGCTCATAACTCTCTCGACACTTTTCACAGCACTAATTTCCCAGATTGCGAGGAATGGCATCAGGCCGGAGCACAAAACACGTGAAGAATCGCGACTACCAATCAATCTGAAGTACGATAGTACGATACTTCTCTCGCAGTAATGGCGAACGCATAACGCTTATCGATTAGCCACACATCCCGCTGGGCTGCCAGCCTTCTATTTCTCTGCGACTTTGATGAAAAAGTCACTTTTACTTGTCTCACCATAATTGTATCTTTTTAATAAAACAATATACCTCCTACATCAGTAATTCGCCTAGCAAGTTCAACTAATTGCAGACAACATATTTTACCTCATCCTTGTTTCGCCTTTCTTGTATTTCTAAAAAGTGATCGATTCAAAGGTGTTTTGGTGGGCAGATACGTTTGGTGTACAACGTCTTCATTAGTTGCTAAACCAGGTAGGAGTCGTCGATTTATTGACGCAAACGATAAGCGCGTATAAGCTAACATTACACCACTTAGAGGGCCTCTACTCAACTAGAGTACTAGATATAGGGAATTTTCTAGGAGCCAAATTCTTTTCTGTGGGCAAAGCGGGGCCTATCTAGCATCTTTAGTTATTTAGTTCTACTGCGTGGGGTCTCTGTCGCTCCCACACCGTCATTTCGACCCTCGTAATCTCCATAATTCGGACTGTTGGCTACAGAGCATGTAGCCACTCCTGTATTTGGATTCTACACACATCCTAAACTGTCATGCAGTTTTGAAGGTGCAACTAACCATCGACCAGACCTTGTCAGGCACGCAACCGCACTGAAACACTTGTCCGTCTTTGCATCGTCGGGATCTTTTCTTGCACAATGAAACATTCGGTTACATGAATGACGAAAAAAAAAAAGAATGAAGGGACGAGTATTCCAGAAAAGTCGATTACCTTGTGCCTTTTCTATCTTTGCATTTGTGCATACATTTCTTGTTACACGGTTTTTGCAGGAAAGGTCTACCGTGTTAAAGCAGAGTTAAATTATGTTGACTCGTACACTAACTGCAATGACATTAGACAATTTTTCTGACATTACCTGATGGTTAGATGTGTTTTAGCTGGCTCTACTTTATTTCGTTTCATACCTGTATAAAACTGTTGATAACTTAAACACACCTAAAAAAGCCTTACAGGTCCAAATGCCCGGCTTTTAATGTCGTTACTACTGAAACTTTATGTTGTCCTTCAGGCTTATAATCCAACTTTATCTTTCCCACAAGGCTTAAGTCAGGTAAACAAATCTACTGCTTATTCTATTCTTTTTTTTAGTCTTGTAACAAAATGTCGTAGGATTATTTACTAAGTCAATAATAATTAATTTAAACTTTTAATATCTAGAGTAAGCGACATTAAAAAATCCAGCTTTGTTTACTTGCATAAGGTCCCGCTTCCAAAATACTTCCAATATAAAACATAGAAGTCGCTTGCGGGAGTGCTGCTCAAAATCCAGAGGCAGCAATTCGGCGTCTTGGTCAAGAAGTGAACTTTTCGTAGCACTTTTCACAAGGTAGTCTCCCTTCTTCTCTTGAGTTAATGTCTGTCATTGATTTTTTGTTATTCAGTCCCTTAGCTACGCCTCTGTTCTAAATGTACGAACGAGTGAAAATAATTCATCATTAAATCTATTTTAAAAGAGTTTCGTGGTTGTGTAAGAGACAGTTATAAGCAGTAAACGTTTTTACTTGGAACCTTACAAATACACCCAAAACCCTAACCAAGTTTGCTGTACATACTTGTTCGTTCCCCCTCGTTCGTTCGTTCCTTCGTTCGTTCTTTTTTTTACATTAAAGAGCAGGGTTGCTTGTCATTCATATTACAGTCGCCTGCTTGCCAATGCAACCCTATATATGTGTATATGTATAATTAAATTTATGTTGAAGAAATATTAACAGCAATAACAGCATAAAAACAACAAAAACAACAACAACAATAGCTTACACCCTTAATTAGAGACTTCGTTAAAAGGAAATTATTGTTTAACATGAAAAAACAAAAAACTCCAAAAAGTTCGCTTTATACTGCAAGCAGCAGTAAAAACAGAAAAACAATAAAAAGCAGCAACAACTGCAGCAGCAGCAGCGACAACAATTTAAATGCAATCAGCGTTCCATTTTTTCCTTCTTTTTCTTTTTTTTTGTTTTGTAATATTTTTATTATGATTATTATCAACGAGGTTTGCCTTGTATACAAAATCACACAACACAGCTTAGGATTTGAAATCTGTGTAACGAATGATAAAAGGTTTTGTTCCAATTTAATAACAAAAAAAAAAATTAATATATATATATATATATATATATATATATATGTATTTGTAAGCATATATATGTATGTGCATACACGTTTGGTATAGCTGGTGGGTGTTTAATTCAACAAACAAAGAATAAAAAGAGGGGGTTGCCTTCATCCATATTGTTGTTCTTGTTCTTGCTGTTGAATACAGAGATTTTTCTGACATTCTTGTATTTGTTTTATTTATTAAAATTCCTGCTGTAAAATCCTCACTTATATATTTATGTATGTAGATATATGCGAATGCGTGTATATAAGTATGTATATATGTATGTATGTACACACCCTCAACATTATAGTAAAAAAGCAGAGCTGTGTGTAAATACACAGTATCAGGGGAGAAATAGGGTCAGTGATGCGAACAAAAAATCTCTTTTCATATCATTTAGTCGTAGCGAAAGTTACAAGAGAAGGGGAAAAACTAATCGAAAAAAAATGTATATGTTAAAGATTTTGCTGTAATTAGGGACTTTCTTTACAGTAAGTATTGTTTACACTCCAACAAATTCTAAGAGTCAGCATATATACAATAACTGGAAGCACTTGAAGGAAATTTTTAAGGTCGGTATTGTTTTTATAAGCATTTAAACCACACTTACAGTGTGTACGCATATGCAGTAAATAGGAATAATGATGGATATATGAAAAGTACCTAAGCTATTCATATTATTAGGGGTCATGGGCATAAAGACGGAGCTTAGAAAGAGATCAATTGACTGATGAGATTCTCTTTAAAACCTGTCTGAAGGAACGGTTGTTGGCCTTGAAATATTGCAATTTCAGGAAGTCAGCGTCTTAATGAATTCCCAAGAGGTTCATGTTTCCGTTGCAACCGGAAGTTGGTGCTTCTCGCCCCTAATTACGGTAAGAATTTTAAAATTCTTACATATTGCCAAAAACGATGAGAAAAATAAATAAATGTTTACGATGCTTAAAGTTGAGGTTATGTCAAAACCTCTGTTTCCTTAAAGTGGCGATAGCAAAGGCTAAAACACAGATTTAAGTGAGGCTGTTAGTATCTGGCCAATCAAAGGAGGAAATTTCTGGGTATCCTTTTCGGCCAAGACCTCACATGCCCAGAAGATTTTGTAGTTTTAGGCATATGTGAGCTTCAGACATAGATCGGACAGACTAAACATGTCGGCAATGTTCCTTTCTACCTTAGATAGTCAAAATAAATTACATTTACACATTACTATCAAAAGACTTAGAGAAGAAAATAGAAAACTCTAAACACATAATTCGCTACTGATTATAAAAATTATGTTCAGATAACCAGAGTGCATCGCAATTAACCCCCTTTTAAAACCACAGTTCTGTATAAACTTATCTACATTAAAAATTCATTGTGCGGTACGGTTGAATCCCTATATGTTGCATGCCGTAACGAAAACACAATTAATTTCTTAATGCATTAGCAGTATAACGCGATAGTAGGCAAAATTCTCATTTATATTTACTACTAATATTTTCGCTTCAAATGGAATTTTGTACTTACTTAAATGAACGTTTGAAAAGTTGATTGTAACATGCAATAGCATAAGAGTAGAAAAATAAAAAAGAACTGTGTCGAAAAAGGGTGTCTTTAATTCGGTCTAAGCTGAAAGCCATTAATTTCGCCCAGTGCTGATGTTG
Organism: Glossina morsitans morsitans; assembly: GCA_001077435.1. Lineage (NCBI taxonomy): Eukaryota > Metazoa > Arthropoda > Insecta > Diptera > Glossinidae > Glossina > Glossina morsitans. The sequence goes on along the minus strand of CCAG010007477.1, from coordinate 56,619 downwards.
TACAAGTAAGTATATGATTTGTTGTTTACACCATACTCGAAGGTAATAGCAGTGCATATTTAAAGAGAGTGAGAGGAAGCTGGATCTTGCTTCTCTTAAAGCTGTTGTGTGGTTGTCATGTTAGTTCGTTGGTTGGTATGGCGTTTTTTCGTACGTTTTAAACATTTTGTACTTATACAGGTTTACATATATAAATATGTAGAAATATACATATATATATATATATGTATTTAGAGATATAGATATACATACATATATGTACATGTTCATATATTCGCTATGTTAACATTTCTGTAAATATATTTGATGGGTATATATGGGTGCGTGAGTATATGTATGTGTGGATAAATACATTTCCTATTTCAACGTACATACATTCATTTAAAAAAAATATATATATATATATCTGAAATAAAAGAAACCATGCATACAAGCATTCATGTATGTGCTCAAGCTACTGCGCGTATACAGACGCTGTTGTATATGAACATTCGGTTTTTTAAACTGCATTCGTAAACGTATGTTTGGGTGTGTGTCTATATGTATGTGTGCGTTTGTATGAATGTATTTAGGCACCCCACATAAAGTTGAAATTGTATTTGACATTATTAAAGTAGCGCCGTCGTCCGACGTGGCTGTCAGATAGATTCAATGGTATTGCTAATGTTGTGTAGCTGCTGTTTTGTTTGTTTGCTACAACAGTAAAGTATTTTCAACGTTTGCTTATGTACATTAAGTTTTATGTAAACATATATATGCATGTACATGGAAATATTTCAGTTTTTATTTACTTACGTTTTTTTGTTCTTTATTGTTTTTAATTTAATGTTTTAGTGTGCATTCATCTGTAAGCGAGTATGCGTGCGTGAGTGTGTTTATGAATGTTATTAGCTACGGTTACACATGCATGCAGGGCCATGGTTTTCTTTCCTTTTTTTGGAATATATGATGTAACGTTTGGAATGATTGGTTCGAGTTGTATGGTAAAATAAAGAAATAAATGCAAAGATAGGCATATAAATAATTAATGAGTGAAGAATGAAGAATGAAGAAATAAATTCATAAATGCAATGGTAAGACCTGATGCAACCATAGCTGCATGACATCAGAATATATCAAATTGTTGTTTATGGTTTTTTTACACAGAATTAATTAATTTATTAAACTATTATAAAACAAAAAAAAATGCCCGCAAGTGCTTTTTTGTTTTTTTGTTAACTCTACAAGCAGACCACAATGGAATCATGGCACGCTTTATGTTTATCTCTCAACAATAACAACAACAACATATCTCACTTTATATCAATCACATCACTCACTGCCATTCACTGCCATTCGAGGTAAGCTTAACAACTCAATTTGCTAATAACAAACCGTGTAAGCGATGCTTATATGCTTGTGTTAGTTTTATTGTTATAAAATTTCATCTCTCTTTCTATCGTTTTCCTTCTCTGTCTCTCTCTTTCTCTCTCTCTCTCTCTTCATCACTCTATATGTGTGATTTTCCCATTCTTTCCATCTCTTATTGTGATTGTTCGTCATTGTACAGTTTATGCGTGTTTGTTGAGCAGTGAGTGTGAGAGGTTTTTCGTTTTTCGTGTTTTTGTTTTTTTTTTTTTTATTAATGATGTGTGAAATACTTTGACTTTTCACTGTTCAATAGTCAACAAATGGTTTCGTTGTTTGTTATGCTATTTTATTAGACAAATCGAAACTTTGCCTTACCGCTGTGGAAAATTTTCACTATATATTGTTGTTGAGTTGAGTTGTTTGACTTTTACAACCTTGTTATTACAATTTGTGATAAGTTTAGTTAACTTGAATGACGTATACGACGTCCTCATCAATATTGACCTTATGTGAACCTTTCATTTGCTTTGTCTGGGATTTTGACTGGATGACTGGATGGCTGAATGGTTATTCAATCAAATTAAATGGTTTCAATGTTATTTCTAACAATTTAATGGCACTCTTGGGTATAGGACTAACACTATATAGACAAACAAAACATGAATTCTATTGGTATCTACGTATGGTTTACTTGAAACCATTAAATTGTGTCTGCAATAATTATATACATATATCAACATCGCTCAGTATAAATATCGCTTAAAGTGTTTGAGCAAAAAAAAAAGAAAGAGTTTCTTCTCTCTTATTTTGTTAATGTACAAAAGTAAAACCATTCTATGGCTAAATTTAACCATTATTATCCAAAGCTACTGTTGTACATAAAAGTTATTTCATTATCCTTGCCTTAGGCTGACAATGCTATACTAGCAGTCGAAGGCTCTTACACGAGTTTCCCGCAATTACATTACTATTAATATTCGGTATTTAAATCTGTAAACTTACGTGTTGTGCGCTTTAAGGAAGGACGCCTGCTAATGCCCATCATACTTCTTCTATGTTTCTAGTTATTTGATTAATGCGATACATTTTGAAATGGGAAGATGATGAAATTTCTTGGTAATATTTACGCAATAGCTGGTAGCGTGCTTATGAAATATTTCAATGTATGTGGATTTGCTTGTTCCGAAGTAGCTATCGATTGTTTGCAAAGTCTGAAGTTTTCGCAAGATAAAATCCAGCCCTTTATCTCCTTGATTGTGACTTAACAACATTATAATATAAATGGGCAGAGGGACAAACAAGCGATCGCGTCTAAATTTATTTAGCATTTCAAGCTCATCAACAATTCCAAATATTAAAATGATTAGAAACGGACTGAAAATCTTGATCTTGATGAAGAATCTCCCATTTTTATCATCACTGCTGCACTACCTCAAGTCTATGACATTTCCACTTTCCTATGTTAACGCCCAATTGGCTTTATATGATCAAGGGTCGCAAAATATTTAAATTTCTCCTCTAAACTCTAACAGCGCAAGGAGCACTGGTCTTATTTTTATTTGTTCTACCAGGACCGTGAATAAGTTCCCGCCGATTCTTCAAAATTGACCTCTTATTATAAACCACACACTTTTACATAGAACAAAGGTTTTTTATTCAAGATATTACTGAAGTGAGGAGAGTGCACCAAGATAACCCACATTTTTAAAGTCCGTGTCTTCGCTAAAAATGTCTTTGCTAAGTTACGATTTATTGCGAAATAAAAAACAAACACGTAAAATAAATATTAAAATTAAATAATATTAGCAAACATGCGCACTTAAAACAAACTAAGCGTCTAATTACGAACACAAAGCCAAAAACGCTAAGTTATTGTTACTAAATCTCATGCAAAATTTCAGTACAACCGCTGAAAGAATGCAATCTCCAAATCGTGTTATAACAATTTTCAGACACATTACACGACTTCAGATTTTTGATATGTCGTGAAAAATGCTAAAAGCTATCAGAAAAATTGATCTCATTCCCCTGGTCCCGGTCCATCACTGATGGCCAAAGTAATTCATTTATTCCTACTAATGGTGTCGTAAAAGGTTGGCTTCACGAAGTGAAACATAGTGTAATGTCCAAAGTTGGGTTGGACTTAGGGAGGATTAAATTTGGTACAAAACAACAACGTTATGACTATAAGGTCGAACATTGCATTAGCAACATTTTGCATTTAGCGTCTTGCGTATGTGGAGAGGGCAGGTTTGTGGCGAATTTGGCGGTGATGGACCGGCCCCAAGGTAATAAAATTAGGATTTTCTGATAGGTTTTAGCGTCCTTTAAAATGAAAAATTTTTTCTTTTAACACTTCTGTATGATTTCTTCTTTTATTTATGCCTCTATTTCTATTTCTGCTCAGTTTTTCTCATCATTTTGTTACTTTTTCAGTATCGTTGAATTATCAATTACCTTAACGGAGGCGCGAACCAAGTGTGAAGATAGCTCGCCTTTTAGCAAAGACAAAAGTGTGGGGTATGTACAGTGGGTGTACGACGGTAAGATATTGCCTACCTCTAGCTAATAGTTCTGCTGTTCTTATGAGACTAAAAAAACTCCTTTCTTTGACCATCGACATAAGAATGCATGTTGTGCTGGAACGAAGGAGGACTCAGGAGAGTAGCACGGAGAGTAGGACTTTCCAATTTAATGTTGCTAATGTTTCTTGGGCCTGTATTCCCGACTGCCGCAATGCTTATAAATCTCGATATCTTGAGATTTGGCATATTGCGTCCACTTTGCGGCTTATGTGCATCAGTAGTTGTTGTTGGTTACTCTTTCGTCAGCATCATTTGGTTGATTGTAGCATCTCATAATGCACCACTGCCCCTATGATCAAAATGCCAGTTGCAGTTCGCATAAAAATAAAAAATATGGGGTCTTCTTCCTCTTATATTCTAGGCTATACGAGAGCCCGATGGTGCCATCAGTTCTTTGATCAAAGTGAGGACACCATCGGTATTAACGTTTATAATTGATATTATTGGTTCGCCCAGTCTGTACCGTAATTGGTTGCACATTTTATATCGTAACGCATTCACTGAGCGCAATTCAGGCGAACACTCAGTCTGGCAAATAAGCAGAAAAACTCGGATTACTCGCAAACGTATTTTTTTAGCACACAACTCGATCTTTAAAAACCTATGTTATCTACACTTTCGTATAATATCTTAAGGGCATAAGTAAAGCCAAGCGAATGAATAGAAGAGGAACTTATATTTTGATAACGTTTCTTAGACGAAATCGGAGAGCAAAAGTATTCGCTATCTACAAGTTTACCGTTTGTGGTGATCTCAGTGATCGTTGCAGTGCTATGATATTAAAGAAATTCAGTAAATTTGTGACTGAGTTGTAATGGATGGCAGAGAAATTGTTTTCATAGCCAGTTACAGTGAAGGAAGTGATGCGGACTGCACATGCTCCCGGATCTAACCCAAAACCATTGAAGACGTTGCGGATTACTTACCTTTCGACCGAAAAGTTCCAAAAAATTATATAGAAGTATAATACAAACTCGACTGGTTATTGCTCGAGTTTTCGTATATGTGCAAATAATCATAGACATACACTCACGCATAGGCAACGCAAGAAATAGTTGAGAAGATAATGACAAAGGGGAGGGAAGACCAGGGACCTACGTGACAATGCGCCAGACTATTCGAACTGAGGCTCAGGTGGTTCTCGCGACATAACATTTAACCGTAGTTCCAGGAAGATTGCCGCCACACGTTGGAGGAATTTTTAGTGGTTGCAAGTTATGTACTAAGACTAGGCTCTCAATGCTTTCCGCCGTTAAAACAAAAGTACATTTACGAAATGCTTCGTGACTGAAATACCTTTAGAAATTTACAAGTTACTGTTGTTCTATCCATGTTTATAACGCAATGCAATACGAACTGCTGTTCGGAATATCATGAAATTTTGACATATATTGTTTGAAGTCTGGCTATGTATTGTACGGGCTGAAACTTTGTTACCATAAATATGCCCGACCATAAATTCGGAGACATACATATTCACCGATTGACTATTGACTCTCCATCACTCATTCTACGAATGATATGTTATATATATGTATACAGAGATGGAGGCATACTCTCAGTTAATACCTTCTGAATTTGAAATTTAAACAAACACGTCTAAAAAGTTTACTACAAAAGACTTTGGAATACTTCCGCTTAATGTTTGTACTTTGAACTATTGCGCAATTTATATGAAGCTGTAGTTCTACGCTTCATGGAAGTAAATAAATGCGAAATAAAATTTTTATAAAATTGAGAAAAAAAACATCTGTTCTCGTTCTGTTCGATTCTACGCTTCCGCATTCACTCCCTCACTCTCCCTTCTTCTTGTTCTCTTCATACTCATTTCTAACTAAAACATCGAAATGTACCTTTTTTTTTGAAATAATATATGTACTCTTCGTCTTCTCGCACATATTTATATATATATATATACATATATATCTACAGTATATACACCTATATATAATACCAAGCAGACATCGAGAGTATTGTACGTATGGATGCCAACATACATATTTAATTGAATTGTAATTGAATTTCCGCCCACTAATTGGTTGTGTTTAAGGGTGAGTTTTACTCAAATACATTGTATTTATTACAACATCACACATTCCCAATAACAAACCAACATACGGACACAGCGTTGACGCTTCCTTTTATATATAATTAAACAAAAAAAAAAAAAAAAGTAATCGTCATTAACATAATACGAAAATAACAAAAGCCCAAGAGTGACAACACCAACAGTAACGATACAAAAAAAGAAAGGCAATATGCAAAGCTTTTATTTAATATAAAAAAAAAAGCTTCGTCTGTCAATGCTATATGATGTACATTTACGTTTATAGCAACGTGTGCGTGTGTTTCGCATTTACAATGCGACAAGTCATTTTCTTATAGTTCCACCCATTATATTGCACTGAGTGTTTGCATATATAAGACGTACACAGCTGACAATGATGGCTTTGGTAAAAGTAGGAAAAGAAAGAAAAGAAAAAAAGTTGCAAGAAGAAAAGAAAATAAACAAAAAAAAAAAAAAACAAGAAACAAAACGACAGCAACAAAAAGACCCAGAATCTGATAATATATTGTAGCTTAAGGCTGCAGTTTTTTCTTTTTCTTTTTCTCTTTTTTTTTTTATTTTATTACATAAACTTCAATAATTGCTAGCCAGCCGAGAGGCAAGAAAGTTGAAGACATACAGGTCTGATTGACAAATATATTTTTGCAAAAAGACGAAAAAGAAAGAGTAAAACACAACATCATTGACTTTAGGATTTTACATGTTTTTTACATTTTCTTTTCGTTTTTCTTTTTTTTCTTTTATTCCAGTTTTCTTATTACTCGCAGTTCATATATAACCTTAAACTATTTGATGTGAGATTCAAGACGTAAGTAAATAACTGCCTTTTACTAAATATTAAATACAAGACCGAAGTTTTGATACCACTACACTTACGTTTTTGAATAAACAAGTAAAAACACTATAGTGTGTACGGTATTGAATAGCCTTCCCCCACTTTCGTTAATATTGTTACTAATAACCCGACTTTTCAAAGCTAGGTGTTATATGGGAAGCGGTGGAAAAAGTGCTGCGACCCGAAGCGTTTGACCTTGGGTCAAAACAAGTCGGTGTACATAAATTTCATGAAAACATGTCAAACACTGTGTCCTGCTGCGCTGTGTCTTCTGGCACTTCGAGCACACATTCTGTTCCACGGACGTCATTTTGCATTCTCATGCCGAGAACAACGAGGATTGCCAAATTTTCTACACCGACAGCACCAAAGGAGTGGGGTTGCGTATCATTTTTCCCCCATTTAGTGTATCACGCATCATGCACCATTTATTCTGTATCTTGTTGCTGCGTAATCTCTTGGTGAAGGAAATAGATGTATGCATAGTACAAAATATCTGTACGTAAAGGTGTGTACACATCATAACACAGGTATAGTAAACAAAAAATTAATCGAAAACCTTTTTTACCTACTTAGAAATTGTTCCCGGTTCAAATATTTACGCAAACATTTCTTCTAGGTCGGATTGATGCAACTTTCACCAGAAGATGGCACAGGTTTCCCATCAGACTCAACAGTTGGTTTATTCATTTTTTATTGGAAATCGTTCCCGATGAATTTTCCAATGAATGAATCTATTGGAGAATATGAAGAAGAATCGTAAGCATTAGTCAAAGTCTCATCATCACTAACTATATATTTTACGTATTTACTATCATTTATACAAAGCAATTCTTACGCCTCTTCCAATCAGCTGCACATATTCGAGGTGCGCAATAATCGTCCGAACTGTGCCATGTATCCATGAATTTTTTTTTTTCAAACCCAATGCAAATTCAATCGCTCTTCCGAACGACACGTAACTCCCGAATCCAAGGTTCCCGTGGTTTTTCATAAGTTTACCCTAAGTGCAAGATACTCCGGTATAAAATCATTTTCTAAACACAGTTTAGCAGGAAATTGAAGCGAATCAATTCATTTCAAATGGAAGTTATTTGCAAATGCCATATCCAGACGGAGCGTTCTTTGCTCTCGCATTATTGGACGATAAATAAATGTAAATATGATGTGTGATAAATAAAGTTTGTATATAAAGTTTGTAAATAAAGGAACGAATGTAAAAGGACAAAAATTGTTAATTAAATAGCCGAAGGAAAGAAGAGAACGGAAATTTGCGTTTACTGATGAGGTAACCTTGAGGGGATGTTCATTTTGACAAGGAAATTCATGTGCCTCATAGGCACGACGTTACTGAAAACAAGAAATTTTCCACCAAAATTATGTACTTGCGAAAATTTTCCGAGTCGTTAAAGCGATTTTGGTAGGCGGACAGACGGACAGACTGAATTGCGCACGTCAACTAAGAATATATTTTTTATTCTGTAATATTCCTAATGCTTGTGTTTCTCTTTTGATAAATTAATCCTGGACTTGGCATAAAAATAAAATCTTAGTGCGAGAGAAAAAGACAGGGAGTCTCAAGTTATTTAATACTTTTTTAAATTTATTATTCATAAGACTGCTTTAAATGACAGCAACAACAAAAACTTTAAATATTTCAAACAATTTGAAATAAATAGAAAAATATGGAAAGAATTTTAATTGAAAATGATTTTGTGCAAAGCAAACAACAAAGAACTTAAAATGAAGTGAATGGTTGTTTTCGAAGCATTCGTCTACAATGAATTATGATAAATGCACTGCAAGCACACATACACACACATACACATTTCATGGTCTATGGATAGATAGCATTTAATATAACTAAAGCTCATTGCTCGAAACACGACAATACACGTATAATAACATTAACAACAACAACAAGAACATGTGAAAATAAAATGTACAAAAGAGAAAAAATCAAACACAAAAAAACACTGACATAAAAATTGAAGTGAAAACGTAAAATTTTAAATTAAGTCGCCAAGTGCTAGCACACATGTATATATGTATGTATACATGTGTATTTATACGCACAGACAGCAAAAACAACATGTGGTAGACGTAACTACTTGTTCACAAAGAAAACACTTTGCATTGTGACCAATAGGTAGGCCTTGAATTTTTTAATTTATTGAAAATTTTGACAAAGTTTTCCGTATTTTCAACAACGTAGCATGTAAAGGTTGACGTCGTTCTTCAACGCAAACAATGAAAAGCAATAGAAGAACACGTGTTCCGTAAAAGAAGAAAATAAAGGATGCGTTCATCAATCAAATCGGTACTGAACATGTATTGTTGCCATCGCAGCCACATATAAGAGAGAGTACATATAGAGAGAGTACCAAGCATTGGACTGCAAGCCACAGCCGGCAATTTTTACATCATCAACATCTACGGACGTGCAAATGATTGCGAGTACTGCCAAGCAAAGAGGTAACAAATCATCGATAGAAAAATGTCAACTAAGTGAAAGATGGCCCACAATAGGAACAGACTACAAGAAAACGAAAGCGGGAGTTGCTCGACAAGCGGAAAAGTAGAACGGAGAATTCTATCGATTATTTTTCTGCGTTTATTCCCGCAATGTAACCGAAAAGCCATTGAGTAACGTAAGCAATTCGTTGAGTGGTACCGTTACATGGGAACTGCGCAAATTTCTAAAAGATTTTCCAGACGAGTCGGAGAATAGAGAGGTTCCCTGATTTCAACTTCCATAGAGATCTGCCTGATGAATTTCATGTCGCAGAGAGTAGTAAACGACCTCCCTGAGATGATTTTAGAAAAGCGTTTTGATGTTTGTGTTGTTGTCTTATCGAAAAGGTTGTAGCTTTGTTTGCATTCTAACTTCGTGCTAATTTTACATATAACGGTTCGGTTAGCACTGGTCGAACTCTACCGCTATTCAGTTGCCTTGCATCCATACTGCGAGCAAGTTTACTTGATCTGTTGCAAATGAATTCCCAGTCGCAGCCAATACTTCTCATCGCGCCCACTTTCCTCTCATCTTCAATAAACGATGCATGAGAATCGCCTTTATTTTCAAACCACTTCCATATTACGAAAAACCGTCAAATCAAACTCATTTTGCAAACATTCAGTTTTTGGAGCATGGAATTTCTCTTCCAGCTATGAAGCTTTGAAGAGTTTCTCTTTTCGTTGTGCATCAGCATGCACATCTATTCAAAAGGCGTAAGTCATTGTAGCATAGTGAATAAATATTCAGTATAGGTGGTGTACTATGTGCACGCGTGAACGGTTCTGGCTCGTCGTGTTGGTGTGGGCTTAGTAATTGATTAATTGGGAACAACTGTCATCGCGATGAATTTCCGTCCTCCAGAAACTGAATGTTTCTGTTCGCATCACGAATTCGATTTCATGGTTCCTTGTAACATGCAGCACCGAGCGTACCTTGAAAATGAACCTGCTTCTCACGCATCGGCGCTTACAAAGTATAACATGTTGTTTAACATAAAAGCAATAAATTAAATCTTTATTTTTTCCTGATAAAAATGGTAGCACTGGGTAGATGGCTGTAACTCGAGTAAATCTTTTAAGTTTGACTTGTCAATATAACAAGGTATAGTACCGGAAAATTCAAGAGAAGCGGACAACAATTTTTCTGTTTTTGCCAATTGGTGGATTTCAGAGTTTCACTTAATGTGAAAGAGAAGTATTTGGCGATAATTTTGTTCTTCCAGAAAAAGCTTCACCACCACGAACTTTCTAACAGAATTTTTGTTACTGTTTGAACCCTCTGGAGTAGGTGTAGCAATATCCAGTACCCGTAAAAATTCGAGTCGTGGAGTTAAAAGTGATGGTCGGTTTTTACTTTACTAATATACCAACGCATGTCTTTGAAAGCTATTTGGGTTGATTTAAAAGCAGTTTCCGGCAAAAATGTGCTACTGCAGCTTCATTAAAGAGATGTGAGACTGAGAAGTATTCGAAAGCCTTCAGCTTTTGTGCTAAGACGACTTTCTCTAATTAGAGATGGCTCGTAAGAATAGCTCCGATGTTGCCCATTTTTTAATACATCAAAGTAATTTTTTTTTTTCGAATACTTAAAAGTGTACTTCTTCTTCTTCTGTTATTTAGCAAGTGCGATGTGGAAAAATCCCCCTAAAAGACGTGTTGGTTTAATAAGTTAAAAGCCATTGACCCTCTGAAACATTATTATTCCATTGCCTTCTATTCCAAAAGGGCTTCCGTCTTTTCAGAGTGTTACAGCGGTCCAATCCTTTAACGAATTCGCGAGCGGATCGGCACGCTCGCATACCAACATACCTCAATATTTTGATTTGTTATTTTCTTGATGACTGAAGAGCACAATGATAAATCTGTGAGGTCCATAGAAGGTATTATTTCTTTACTATTCTTGCTCGGTTTTGTTGTAGTGCAAATTTCATGCGGTTTTTCTTCTACAAATCGTAACTAATCGATGAAAATCTCAGTCTTTTTCGAAGACACTGCAATAAGTGGAAAAACAGTTATCAATGAAAAAAGTTGACGTAACAACGTGTAGGATGATTGGATATAATTAAATTAACTTAAAATTTTAATCCCACTATTTTTTAGATGCAATTCTTTGATGCAAGTCCGTCAAGCCTACGCTCTTAAAAGCGATAACGTTTTCTTTATTTTTCTTTTAAATTAATTCTGCTTTCATGAGTTGGAATAATTGTTCCAAGTATGTTGGTATGTTTTATTCATTAAGTGATTGAAAGGGGGAAAAATATCAAAGCATTTATTATAGAGATTCAGGAAAAAATCTTCAACGTATACATGTGTTCGTGTGTGCGTGTGTTTCGTTTGTTAATGGGCGTGGTGGGAGTGATTTGCCAATTTGCCTGTGGTGGAAACTCAGGACGCTTTCGCTCCAAACCGCTTTTGCATTACCTCGGGAGAGGCCCTCATGAATTCTTAATCCTCACTATAACATTTTGCCTCCTCCGTCCTTGTCCGAGATTAGGGGTTCGGGTGTCGCCTTTCATTTCAATTCATTGTGTTCATTTTCAATTCAATCCTAAGCGATTTTTTCTGTTTTTCTATTAATGGTGCGTTTTTAGTTTCTAGCTAATCGTAAAGTACTTTCCCTGAACTGAGTTTACACTGGCTTCTAATAATTTTCCTTTCATACACTGAGATTGTTTCTCGTTATTTATGTAATTTTAGCTGAAACCACACTAAAAATCACTAGTGGGTTATGTAAAAAATATCAAAGTTATTTTTCTTTTTTTTTGGGATGTTGAGTTAAGACGGAATCAATGTTGATCAGGGAAAACCAATTTCAAGGAAGTCCCTTCGAAGTCCACGAGTTGAACTTGCTTCGCTTGTGCCACATTAATGCTAAATTTGGCAGCATTGGAATTCGGTCCACTGCCAAATCAATAAATAGACCTAACTTTCTTTCCGCACGTGTCAAAAGAGAAATTTGCTAAATTGGAAAATAGTAGATTGGCCCCAGACCTAAAAATGCAACTGAAAAGCACAATAAACAACATTAAAAAATTCTTGTTAGAGTTCAGTTAAGAACTAACCCAAAATTCGTAGAATATTGAAAATCATGTAAAGAAAAAGCAATTCGTGTAAAAAACAATTTTTTCCTCCCAACTCGTGTCGAATCAAATTTTGCGCAAAAAAAAGTTGTATTCGCTTGTTTACTGTTTTCGTTTTCTTTGAAACTTGTTTTAGAGTTGAATAGACTCTAAACATATGCACATACAAAGTTCACAAAATGAATCTCAAAAAACTTTTAAGCGCAGTGTAAACCGTTGCGTTTATATGTGAAATTATTTGACGAAATAACTGAAATCAGTCTCAGTATAAATATAATATTTGGGAAATCTTTACTTACTTTTCACTCATAGATCGATCAATATTATTATTCTCACTATATAGATAATTTAGTCAGAGAAATAAATTCCAAGACTAAAGTCTTAAAACACTAGCATCTAAGGCCAGCGGCTTTATTGAAAACTCTTCCGCACTATTGAGTTATTGGTCAAGAGCCTTTCCCTACTCGGCCGTTCAGGCGAACGAGACCGATCAGTAGGTTTATAATGCTTCAAGAAAGAATACGTAAAGAATTCAAAATGTCTGCACTGGGGGAGTGCCTATTATATAAAGGCATAACACGCTGATGGTCAGAAAGAAGTGGGACAATATCGACTCTAATCACTCACTGTAGCTACAGCCGATTATGGTCAAACCGCATTGAGATTTGAACCCGCGATCACCGATTTGTCGCGATCCTTATTTGCTCGGCCATCCCGCAGCCTAAAGCCACTCTGCTTTGCAGACACAGTCTATCTGTAACTAAGAGTAGTACACTTGTCCTTTATGGCTCGTTTTGAGAACAGAATATCCAGAGGTAAGTCTCAAATCGAATTAATTAGCAAATAGCACATGGATGGATGCAATTGAGGAGACTTATGCTCTTAAGCTAAATCAGTAGCAATTCACTAGAAAGAACGAAAGCTTCGGACAGCTATACATTGTCGCTACCAAGAGTTCATCGATGTGCCAAAATAAAAACTTTCTGAACAAATTCAGTGGTCTTACAAGGGCCATTAATCGTAGCCGGCTTCTCTAAAGGCAATTTTATTATTATTAGCTCTTGTTGCTGTGCTTGCAATAAATCCCCACAGCCCACCCAAAAATCTTCCCACCACCTACGCTTTCCTTGGTTATCTTTTTTGCAAAGTAAGGACCGTAGTGACGACATTTGCAGCTCTTTCAAGAGCGAGTTTATAAAGTACTAAATGGTAAAAGTTACACAAACTTTATTGTCACACGTCTCGTCGTACTTTTGCTAATACGAATCGACAGAAAATTGCAAAACTGACAAAATGTGCAAAGATGAATATCGTTATGGCCAACGTGATTCCTTTACTGATGCTTTTCTGTTTTCACTCAAGAAAAAATGGCTAAAATTACGGTAACACTACAACAGTTATCATCATTGTTCCCCTTCTAGTTTTTTAAGCAGAAAAACATTGAATTAATTATCTATAAATAAATAATGTCTGCTCATCCTCATCCGCATCTGTCATTAGAATTTCAAACTCATGAATTTTATGAATTTCAAATTAGTTACATGCACACACACTTATATGTATATATATATATAACATACACATGCACATAGATATGCTTGTAGTAATCTTTGACAGCTAACCAGCTACAAATTTATACGACAAGAATAATACGCACAAGAGTCGAGCGAAGAGAAGAACAAAAGCGAGAAACGAACGACATGATATTAGAACATGATGTGAATGCGTATGTGTTAACTTAAATTACTTTCTATAGAATCTTTCAGTTTTTGTAATAAATTGCGATGAAGAAATGTTTACGAGACATTTTCTATCACTTTTTGTATTTTGAGGAATTTTTATACCCAACGGCTTAGAAAAAAGTGGCTAATGAAATGAAGAGCGACAAGAAAGTTTCAATAACTTTGTACATTTCACAGAAGATGGAAATTTTAAATCAGAAATTACTTACAGCGTAGATTGAATCCTTTGATATCTACATATAGGTAGGTGAAGTGCGGAGCTATTGGGAATTTAACGGGGTTTACGTCACACTCCGCTCTCGATTTTAAGTTTTTCCTTTTTTTCTAAAATCATCATTTTTTGAGTATTGTAAGAGTGTGTGCAGAGTAAGTTTTCTTCTAGGTTCGCTAGAAAGGTTTGCGTTGTAAATTCTTCTACAGATTCTGTTTTCTATCTAGAAAGATTTTAATAGAACGTAGAACATACAAAGCGATACGGGCTTGGAACATAAGCAAACAGTTTCGAAGGGGTAAATAATCAGACGGGGAGACTATCGAATAAATGCGCAATTATACGAAGAGATGAACAACAAGGTGGGCAGACAACTAGGCCAATAGGTAGGCAGTTGCAGTCTGGAGGCAATTAGACTGAGCGAACTGTCGGGCTGACAGACAAACAAACATAGGAACGATTAGACCAATTGACTGGAATGCAGGTAAAGAAACAGATTGGAAGACGGACAACAAGCAGATGCATAATTAAGCTGACGGATAGGTAGATAGACAAAAGAACAGATGCCTTTAGTAGTTTAACGTGAGTACATGTAGTAAACTTCCTATCCTCAAAATGTCCGCTGACACGCGGGTTATTTATGCGTGATCCGCCGCTCCCCAGAAAGTGAGACAATCTCTATCAGCTAGAAGCAACGCTGCAACTGGGGTACAAGATTGATTTAAAGTGTGTTGCAATCAAGATATTCTTCGA
This sequence comes from Glossina morsitans morsitans, assembly GCA_001077435.1. Lineage (NCBI taxonomy): Eukaryota > Metazoa > Arthropoda > Insecta > Diptera > Glossinidae > Glossina > Glossina morsitans. Next base: position 41,478 of record CCAG010007477.1, on the reverse strand, counting down.
ATGGTCGAACTCAGCCATCAGGATTCACTAGCACAACTACAAGATTTCCTCTAAAAGAAGTTTCTCTACATAAACATAGATAGTGAGCGAACCCCTGATTCCCCCGGAGTTTCATCTTAAATTACAAAGCCTTGAGCATTACTTTACGCGACCGCAGTCATTCTTACCTTTAGATTTACCCTGCAATCCCGGTTAGCGAAATCAAAAATATGATTTCTCAAGATATGTGTACGTTGGCGAACACAACTGATATGGCCCGGTCCATGCTCCCAGCTAGCAAAATTTCACAGTATTCTACAATCTAACTGGTCTTTATTCAGTTAATTTGTACGTCCTCCATAAAAGCAGTCTATTGAGGAAAAAAGTGAAAACAAATCTTCTTCCAATGCATCCCTAAGTTATTTATGAGAAAAACCTTTTCCCAAGTTGTACATAGTCAAACGTTAAACAATTCTTCGCCGATCAATGACCGTGGCCAAGGATCATCACATCTATACATCCATTAAACGTAGTTTATCGTCCAGACAGAGGAGCGCTTGGATTAACAGCCAGTAGAGTAGACAATTAGGCAACCAATTGCGGTGATGGGTGCATAGGCAGTCAGGCCGACAGACGGATAGAAAGTCATCTGAATAATTATACTAAAAGGCGAATGGACAGCCAGAGGGGCGGTTAGATAGATAGACGAATACAGATTCTGGCAAACAGTTAAACTGTTAGATAAGGATAATTGTAAATAGAGAAACATGTGGTCAGTCGGACGCGAAGTTAGTAAGACATATAAACACTCAAACGCGAAGAGAGTTAGGTGAAAGATGTGAAAATAGTGGATGGACCAACAAACTGAAATGAGCCAAAATATCATGACGACCAAAAAATCATCTTTTCTGTGGAATTTACAATTCGTTCGCCAGCAGAAAGGATTTCGAATAATTTGTTTCGTAGAGAAAGTCATTGCACACATTATCACTTAATTCAAACTTTAATGTTTTCGAACAAAGAACATTTAGATGATTGCGAAGATAACGACTACAACGGATATGAAAAACATTCATATATGTTAGAGTATCAGTTGAATTCGAGGGGAAAATTGTGCTATATTTCTTTTCTCCTTTTCAACTTACGATTCATTCCACATCATGCGAATCTATGCAAGCATAAGCACCAAGTATGTTATTCACTAACACCTCTTTAATAGCTTTTTTATTATCGATTTTTATGGAAAGTAATTACTTGGCTTGCTTTTCAAGAACAACAACATTTCGTTTATTTATTTTTCGAAAGATTGACACAAAGTTCCCGAACTGGTTTTTTCATCTCCTCACATTTTTCATTTCTGTTCTGTTTTGCGTCGTAACTTGAACAAAACCATTCCTCTCAACTGTAGGAGGGAATAGTAAGTCTTACCATTCGGCATAAGGAAATTCATCTGAAATATTGTCAACATATTTTGTCGCAATTCTCATAATGTGTGGTTTCAAGTCATCAAAACAGAATTTGTAAAAGGAAATCATCACTTTATTATTTTGAAATGTTGCAGTAATTTATCGAGTATCGAGTATGGTTAGGAAGAACATGTCACCAATGTGTTAATTTGCTGTATTTAGATGCGCACAGTTAATTGTTGATGAATGACTGAGTAACCAAATTAAAGCTTTTTGCCTTACATGCAGCTCAGCATATTTAATGCGGGGTTTTGTTTTCAACGGTATTGAAAGTGGAACAAGTTGACACAATTACATTGCCGTCTACGTCAGTCAGTCAGTCAGTTGAGATAATGTTTTATATTTGAGAAAACCAACTAAATCTAAAATATTATAGGGTCGTAGAACCAATCAACGACGAACGACGTAGAGAGCAAGTAATGAAATTGGAGGAAAAAGAGGAAGAAGAAGTCGCAATAAAGTAATTTTCAGTAAGATAAGTAAGTCAAATGCGCGTTGCTGAAACTCTTTAGGAAACACTTTATTTAATCTGGGCAGCTAAGCTTGAGTAACTACCATGCTGAACCAATCTTCCACATCTTCGCTGCAAAACCAAACAATTTGGTTTACGTAAATTACAAACATAGAGGAACACATCTATTGTCTTAGCGGGGCATTATATTATAAGACATAAGATTCAATTAGGGAGAGGGGAATAGCATATAGATTTTAGACAATTACGCCAAGGTATTGTTCGACCTTTCTTTCATACACATTTCAAGGGCCAGTAAACTATTCAATCAAAAAATCCTGTTATCTTAAAAGACCAGGTGATGAAAACGAGGCAACAACGATCTGTCCGTTGTTGAAGTCAGCTTAAGCTTAGAATATTTATAGGCTCTACAATGCAGAGAAGGCAAATGTTTCGAAAACGGTTGCTGTCTCAGTCTTTTACTTGAGCTGCAGATTAATTTAATCGACTTCTATTTGAATTTTATGAAATTTACTTGCATCGATAAACATTTTGCCGACATTCGATTCGCAAATGAGTTCTTAAAAGAGCATAATTTAAGTCCGAACACTCGTAGGAATGAATATTTTGCTTCTGTCGCTAAGGTGACTATTAATTGAATTCATTTATTATGTATGTACACACGAAAATGTTGACATTCTAAGAACCTCATTCATATTTCATATACATACACACATATACATATGCACACATTTCACAAATTTCCCCATGCCGTACTCTTCCGCAAACGTGTATTAAATATACATCAACAATTGCTTAATATATATATTTTGATTAACTGTTATAACTTACGTCAAACGATCAAAAAGAAAAAGGGAAGAAAGAAAATACAAAATACACGACTACGTCTTCATTGTAGGCGTCTATGGGTGTGCGTGTTTATTTCCTTTTGTATCTTCTTATCCTCAGTTTTCAAAAGAAACCACTAATTAAAGCAACATACACACGTCTATCTACCTACCTACATACGTAAAAGAGTAACTCACCACCCACTCGTATACATTCATTGATTTATTTATTTCGTATATGGGTTTACGTGCAAGAGCATAACAGTGAATTGTCATAGCAAGATATGTGTTCATCCAAACACAGCTAGACGCACACACACGCACGCATGCACACATTCTAGCTATTAAACAAGGCAAAAAAATGTGCAGCATTTTAATGAAAGTGAAAAAGAGAGAAATAATTATACGCGCGTACGGAGAACGATAAGATTTATTTACTCTCAATTGTAGCCGAGGAACGTGTGATGGTCATTAAAGTATTTCCTCTTTTCACTTAAGTAACGGTTTCATAAATAACGACAAAACTGTATGTGTTTTCTAGAATAATTGCATATTGAGTCTTACGCTTGAGATGATAATAAAACAATAATAAAGTCACGACAAGAGCAAATTTGTAGAAATTTATTCAAGTTTTGTTTACCTTTGCTATTCTACTGAATATTTCATATAAGTAAATAACGATAAATTAGTTAAATGCAATGCTATAAACACATACAATGTAATATCAAATAAATAAGAACATAAGAGATACATAAGATACGAAGACTACAAGTTAAGGTGACCAGGACTTTGCAATAGAAAAGCGGTAAAAGCGGGAAAGTCAAGTTTCATGTTTTGAAAATAATTGCTGGCCATAGAAAAATTTTCTTAATCTTGTTCTAATGCTTAATCTAAAGAGTTTGCAGATTTCGAAAAATCTCCTCCTTTTTTTACACTTATATTCCAATAAGTTTGAAAATTTCGAAATCTTTTCCTTTTTTAAGTCGGACTGTAACCGCTTTTATTACGCATGTGCTTCAATTGCTGAATAAAGCGGATAAAACATCGATAAAGTACTACCGGCAGTAAAGTGTTTTACAACAAGTGCTGCACTCTCTAAAGGAATATATACATGTACCTCGTAGCTTTGCCTGAGGCAGTGAAAAATGTTCCTCGCCAACTATCAAACCAATTTTTAACTCGAAAAATGCAAAATTATTTTCGTCGGTTTGAATGTCTTAGGCTAAGACTGTGATAGATATTTGCAACGAATGCCAAGTCATTTTTTACCCGAAGCTGCCTGAGCATTTCATCCATACATCATCAATAAGAATGTCTTGAAACTTTTATATCTAACAACTTCCTAAAGCTTTGATAATATTTATATATTTCAGGTATTATAGTCTCTCTATGAAATTGTCTTTATTTCTGAATCTACTACGGTCCTGAGTGTCATCTTTTTAACCTAATTATTTCCCATTACAATTTTTTTTTGTGTTCTGAAGGAAAGAGATAATGAATGGTTTTTTCTGATACAAACTAGAAGCGAATTTTAATCACTCATCCCACACTTCTTCTTCTTACAGCGACAGAAATGTAGAAGAGGGAGACTAAGGCACATAGTCGTTATCATTATTTTACTTAAAGACCCATTTTACAATTACTTAATGCTTTACTTAGGCGTCCAGATCTTTATACCTAAATCTTTTGAGGACAAGGCATTTCTTGTGGGCTGCTTGTATTATCTTTGTCTATGCGTTCGACTTTGAAAAGTGAAGCAAAAATAAAGAACGTACGTGTATCATTATGTCAATACTTGGCTGTATTTTTTTTCCAAAACTTTCCATACAAGAAGCGTCACCAATTTTCTTGCGGGTTTTTTGTTTCTGTTAAAAGGTTCTGGTCAGCTTAACATAACTGAAGAAAAAACTGAAATGCACTTTTCAAAACAAATACATTTGATCAAATCTTATCAAAATTGAAAGATCTCTGAATGCGAAAGGAATAGAAATTAACTTTCAATTGAGTCAGTAGTCTCTAGAAATAGTCTACGGCATTACTTTAGCTTCACCATCTTTAACTGTTTTTTTTCCACTTCGTGGCTGGGGAGAAGCTTTTCATCCCAACGTTTTTCGAATTAACGTGGAAGTAATAGAATAATACTATGCGAGGAAGTTATTAAGCATACATCGTCGTCTGGCACGTAAAACTCATTAAATGCTTATAAATTCCTAAGATCTTAATGTCAACCGACGCATGTAAGTGGAAAAGGAAAGCACTAAAAAATGGTAACCGCGTAATCATCTCGAGATCTTCAATTTAAGCGGTTCTGATCCTCAACTAACTAGTACTTTGTCATGAAAAAAAAATAAGAAAAATAAAAGATAATAACGCCCTGTTATTTACATGTTTATAGGCAGGAAATATGCAGAGGTTCTTAATATTTCTATTTTTGTGTTTGAATAAAAAAGTTTAGTTTTCGACCAAAAAAACAATAATTTGTTTAAGTTAACTTATCGGCAATCCCCTCAAAAGAATGTTATCTTAGAAATATTGTGAGCACGGAAAGAATGACAACTGTAAGAGTTATTGTGTCCTTCATTTAAAAAAAACATGTTTCGAGATAAACCCGCTTCAAGCTTTGAAACATATTCTCTCCTTTTTTCTTGCTTTATTATACTGAATTTTGTTTCTTTTGTATTCTTACCATTAACCCACATCGCAAAACTGTCCTATTAAGTTGAAATTCTTTTCCCCTTTCCGCTACCCTTCTTGACGCTTCCATCAAAGGTAGAACCGAATGTTTTACATTTTGGGTTTTGCGAAAAGGCGGAGAAACCGACAACAAGACCTATAATTCCATAACCAAATTTATAATTAAAATCACACAAACAAACACTTTCAGTCTCTTCACAGGAGCGTTGACTATTTTCGAGTCGCTCTCAGCCTCTTATCTACTTAACGGTCGTCTCGCAAAGCGACGCTAACGTATTTTTCTTTGGAAATGCCGTTAAAAGAATATAAACATTTTCAAAGGAGATTTGTTCACGTATTAGAGGACTTGAAAATCAAGAGACAAGATATTCGGCTGCAACTTTTCAATAGAAATTCATTCAGGAGAAAAACTTTTTTCAGAACGCTTGAGCAAGGACTCCACATTTCAAGAAACAATCTTCCACATGTACAGTGATTTCCTCCCTTCAGAAATGTTTGCCTTCATGCATTCGTTCAAAAAAGAACATGATAACTTTAGAGGACCAATGGATTTATTTTTTTAATAAAACAATTCCATATCAAGAAGATTTACTGTCACATCGAAGATATAGAAAATATAAAGCAGGAAAACTTGAGTAGAGCTGAACAATGATTTACAGAATACTATCGATGTTGGCTTCACTTATAGCTTTTCTCTTTTCTTCTTCTTCTTCTTCTTCTAATGTATTATATAACATTTTTTATTACCATAGGAGCTAATCATCCAATAATCTTCTCTACTCTCTTCCATATTTTCCCCTTTAAGTTTATGACTAAATAAAATTCCTTAAATTATCAAGCAGATCTTCAATGCGGAGCTTTTCATGAGTGGAATAAAAAACGAATAACTTTTTCGTTACAACAAAAAGATGTCTAAGTGTATTTGCAGTGTTTTTGATACACTTTCTAACATATGAACGCATTTTTAAAACTTTTGGTAAACTTTCATCTTTTTTACTACGAACTTAGAAATTGAACCAAAAAATGCTTTCTTTCTTTCCTCTTAATATTAACTTTTTTTTTTGCTTATTTGAAATGTTGTTACAAACATATGTGATGTTTGCCTTACTAAGCAAAAAATTGGACGACCGAAATGTTTTTTATTATATTTTTCTTTTGTTCTGAGCACAACTGCACAAGTTTCTACGAAGTCTTTCATGTATATTTCCGGATGCTACAAACGTAGGGAAAAAGTTCTACTATCTACCTGTTTATTTGATGGGTGCAGTAACTATTTTTAGAAATGATTAACATAAATTTGTATACAAAACATTTGAAAGGAGTTTCGATTATAATCTAGCAAGATTTACTAAACTGACGCAAACGTAACAACGTTTGGAAAAACGATGTATGCACTGCTTTAATGGAATGAAACAATTATCAGGAAATCAGCTCAATGGAATGAAAACATTCTATAATATATATATACATATATATATATATACCTACAAGATCTTACCCTAGCGAAGCCACAGCCTAAATCACAAGAATTTGGTCTTGAATCTTGAAAGTGCTATTTTTTTAAAACGGTCCTGCCTTGGGTAGCAGAATTGTTGCTTTACATTGAAATGTTTAACCGAAGGTCTAGAAGACAGGAGAAAGTCTATCATTTTGTTAATCGTGATTCGTTAATTTTCGGATACAATTACGTGTACCAAAGGTCACCGCCGCCTCTCCCTGTCATCCCCAACCGCTTATCCGTTTCTAAATCATTGTAATTAGAAGGATATCCTTGGTGTGCTTTAAAACATTGCGATATAAAAAAAAAGACAACCACTGTCTTGAATGTCAAACATGAATTCCTTCGTACCGGCATTTGCAAAAAAGTTTCATCTGAAAAAGCCCATTTTGCAATAGGTGATGTGCGACGTATTGATTTATGCTAAAGTTTACAGACTGAAGGATGGTTTTCATAATTTTCAGTGCTACATATGTTAATAATAAATCAACCACACATTAATGTATCACAAAATCTTTCCGGTTTTCCGCGCTTACTAATGCTCGCTATATGTCCGTTATTATTAATTTCCAAAAAAAATCTGCAAAAAATTTCTACAAAGAAAATTTGCAGCAAACTCGCATTTTAGTCTACAAAGTGCGAAAACTAAGAGAAAACTTTGATCATTAAAAAGAATCTCAAATGCGTCTTTCCCCTTTTAAGTACAACGTAAGCGAAACCACAAACAGACGATGTTAGATAAAAGGGCACCAGTGCTTTTAGTTGATGATATAAAAGCTGGTAATTTAATACCATCTTATGAAAGAGTGGAAAGCAGAAAGATTATTAATAGCAGCCATAGTATTTTGGTTAATTTTTATCAGCTTCGTACAGGCCTTGTACAATATTTTCACTCTGTTCATTTTACTTTCATGCATTTCCTTAAACTTGTATTGCCTTAGAATAATGATTCCTTTAATTTTCCATAAATACTTGGAACACGGCGCTGCACTGTCCTGAGAAATAAGTTTTTTTAATGCTTTTCTCCAAAAAGTCCATTTCATATTCTTTGCATAAAAAAATAAATAATAATAAAGCATCTTTCAAAAAAATGTATGTATGTGTGTTTACTGCTTTACTGCTCTCTAGTTGCTTTCGTGTATAGATGGCCGGATGAAAAATTTATTCAAACTGCTAATAAATGCAAATGGTCTTATTCAAAAAAAGCCCCACATTTTTACCCTTAAATATATACTCAACTAATTTGAGTTAGGCGTCGCACTAAAAGTTCAGAAAAAATTCATACATATATAGAGAACTGTAAACCGTTAATAGAGCAAGTAACTGCATATCATTTAAGCGGAGCGCTTAAGTTCGAATCGCTATATTCGCGTTCATATTTATAAAGACACAATATTCGAGAAATTTGTTTCACAAAACTGAGGTTACAAATGTTAACAGAACGCGGAAAAAGTTATTTATAGATTAAAAGTTAAGCAAACGTCAGGCTGCACTTTCTTTATTCCTGATGCATTTAACATAATGAGGCATGACAAGAACTTTTTTTTTTTAAAAAAAGTACAATATCTTAAATTATCGAAAGCTATACTAATAAGAATTTCAAATGTTTTTTGGTTAAAGCGGAATTAACGAAAGCACGCAATGAAAGAAAAAACAATGGAAATTAAACCCGATAGCATCAGATTAGCCGTTAGTGCGTTAAAACTTTAGTCGTCTATTCTTTATTTCTCTGACTAAATTAATTATAATAATAATAGCAATAATAATAAAAATTAAAATATAAGCAAATATAAGAAACTTATTAATTTTTCAAACATTATTCTGGTGGACTTTACAAAAATATAAAGATAATCAGCACACAAATGCAGTAAAGTAAAATTGAAAGAAAATTTAAACTGAAAACGCCGTCGGTTAAAACCAATATGGGTTTTGCCACTCAAACGCTACGTAAATAGAGAAATATTTATTTCTTGTGTTGGGTAAGATTTTGAATAGATTTTTATTATAATTATAAATCTATTTTAGCCGAGCATTACATTTATGCATAAGCTTAATGAGATAAAACACAAAAAGAAAACAAAAAACACACGTCGTTAAACGGCAAATTGTATATCTAAGAAACGGAAGGGATATAACAGACGACAAATGTTGTGAATGTGTTTTGCAAGTAATGAAAAAACGAACGCACTTCGGCTGTGTGCTCTGTGAGTGTTGATTCGTCAAATTGCTAAATATTTCACTAAACAGAACTCCGCCTACATAAAATCAAATAACATTATGTTAAAGAAAAGACGCCATCCATTCGTGTGCTTAACATATCCGAAGAGAATAATATATGTAATCGTATGATAACAGTAACAGAGAGTACGAGCGCCGAGAGGTATTAATTAGAAGAGAGTTTTTTTAAAGTATTTTGTCTAAGATTAAAAGAGATCTTCTAACAGAGCTATACTCTGTTAAAATAAGAGATTAAAATTCGAAGAGAATAAACTGTTATCGAGGAGAGCGCGAGGGAATATAAAAATGGTGGGTAGCAGAAAACAAGAAAAAGGCGAATAGGCGATAAAATGAAAAATAAAAATGAGAAAAATATGTAGACAACGCTAAACGTGAAAAAAAATGCATTAAAATTTTCACTTATGCAAAATTTAATATAAACATAAACATAACGATTCGCATGCATTAGCATGAAACGCTTTCCACATTTTTGCTATGCACAAACATTTATTTAATTTTTCCAATCCGAAATTGCAAAAAAGAAATTTAGAGAGAAAAATAAAGTGGTATATATATGAGCAAATATGTGCACATAGAGTTATAATATAAATGAACTTTAAAAGAATTTATCCAAGAGATACGTGAAATTTCTAAAAATACTTGGTTTTTTTATTTTTCGATTGTTCATTTTTTCAGAAAACTATTTCTTAACTCTTTATTTGTTCACGAAGATATATTTGGAATTTATGAGAAAAAAAGCCGTTCAAAAAGCTACATTTTAGGTCTAGTCAATACCTGAAAAGTTTGTATACGAACTTCTTGTCCCTCAAATGGTATATAAAGGCAACTGTGAGAACGATGCACTCTTCCAGGAATTAAACTGCCACCCCAATAACCACGACCAATATACAAGGGATCACCTTCGGCAGTGCGCCCGCAAACCACAGATCCCGCTGGTAAACAGCTCTTGCAATCGGTCACCCACCACTTGTACCCGTTACCAGCTAAAATCTCATACTTATATTTTATGTATTCTTGGCCACCATATGATATAAAAGCGCAGCCTTTGCTCGGTATGACTTTAGCAGGCAACAAATTATTCTCATGATATGCACGACCTACGTAGATAGCATCACCATCTGCATCTTCGCCAGCTAAAACAGAGCCAACCACCATTTTATGTCCTGAAGACGCAACCCAAGTCTCTGGTTGTACCAAAACTTCATATTGCTCTGTTCGGAGTTCGGCGCCATCAAAAGGAAAGTACAAACAGCCATGCGAAGGCTGAATTTTGCCCGGAATCAAACTTCCATTCCACATACAACGACCTACATACAATGGCTCACCTTCAAGCGTGCGGCCTAAACGTATAGCATGCGCCGGAATAATTCCACCAATAGAAGGCATCCACACTAAAATAATAAATTTGCTTTTTTTATTTTATTTTGCATATCACATAGGTAAACAATAATGATTGAACTTACCATAGTAACGACCTCTGAGTAATTCCGCCTCTTTTGTTACATGCTCCGCGCCGTCCCATGCAGCGTAAGCTCTTCCTTTATTAGGTATTACTTTGACCGGCAGCATTTCACCCTTGCGAAGAATTCTCCCCACATAAATAGGATCACCGTCTACGTCATAGCCAGCTTGCACCGCAGTTTTCGGTAAGGAAGTAACACTAGCGGGCAACCAATTACGCTCGGATTTGTTGTTTCGTTCATTGAAAATTTGATCTTTTTTAAAATAAAAATATGAAAAAAATACAAGAAAAAAGAAACGATTAAACAGGAGCTATGATTAACTAAAGGGAAAATAGAGTACAATTCATGGGTAGGATGAACAGCTCCTGGCTAGCTAGTGAGAAACCAAATTTCTTAGCATTTTCGAAAATGCCATTGATTCTTACCCATTTAGGCTTCACTTGGGATTTTCAATCCATACGATGTCGCGATTGCCAATACGTTTGATGAACTTAAAGAAGTCGTAACAATTTACTATTACTTTATAATTTTTTGCAGGTTGATAAGATTTTGAAGCATAACCTTATAAATTGATTGATAAACAAAAGTAAGAAACAGTAGCATGTCAAGTTGTATTCAACTACTGACGAGTTGTACACTGTCGTAATAGAAAAAATTATTCTGCTAAATAGAGAGAGATGTGCGCTTTCAGGGTCGGCTTACTTTTCCTACGTATGTGATAAAAGAAGTTTCCTCCTTTTGTACTCTATTTAGCGAGTCATCTGTTATTGATTCCCTGACTCACAAAAGGAGAAGTTTTCTCGCGAAGTTTTCTTTCCGCTTGATGTACAATAAATGGCATTCAGTATGAAATACTTATACTATTTTTGCCTAGCAAGCAATGACAACGCGACTTTGAAATGGCCCTTTTAGTCAGTCCGTGTAGTAGCCATTTTTCCTCGTTTCGCATCTTTCTCATCGCATACAAACGCCAAGAAATAGTTGGATACATTAATTGCTAAGGTGTTCGAACGCTCTGCGCGTTTTCGTCTAAGAGATCGTCGATTTTTTTTGGTGTTCCCGGCCATTCTTGGAAGGAATCGAAAACCGAAAAAACGAGCAGGATCACCATAAGCGTCTAAAAGTGTTTAATGTAACAGATTTCAGAATCAAATAACAAAAGTAATGAACATCGAAAACGCAACTTTGCGCTTTCCATGATTATCGTTCATGCACGCACTGAATAACTCAATAATACTAAGTGAAAAACGGTTATTTTATCTAGAAGGAGCTCAAAGTCATCGAATTTAACCGTTGTCTACATTGACACTTCGCATTATTTTATCATTTTTAGGAATACATGTCGCTGATCAAAATACATGTGAATATATATGTATACATAGATGCGAGCGCATATGCATATATGTATGTATTTTTGCTTGCGCATGTATGTATACTATTATTATATTCTAGTTCCAGCGTTTTGGAATATTTCCTTTTTTAGATAGCTCTACCATATGTCTTGTCAATATATTTATATATATTTTTCTTCAAATTGTCGCTTGCGTATAAGTTCTTCATTACATTAACCGAATAAATAAACAAATAAACGTCTATATATATACTTCATTGCAATGATCAAAGAATTGAATTTTAAATCGATTGCGAACGAGCCATCCTTTTTCGAGAGAGCTTCTTTGCAATCAATATTTCGTGCAAACTATTAAGCGGATACTTACATGGGACCTTTGCAATCGCAGCTATCTCGTGCCACTACTATGTCACAGCGTTTAATACGAAATTTGTAACTTCAATTACGCGACATGAAAGCGATGTTCAATATTTCGTTTCCCATGGACTTTTAATCCATTTTATCCGACGAGCAGATTCTCGACAATGCATACCGAGTCTTTCTTGAAATTATTTCATGGTCTTACCTATCGAAAAGTGTTGATGAATCATAACATGATTCATTTTATTTTTTATTTTTTGACGATGGGAGCATAAAATAAAGGCGTTTACTTTTTATGTTTCTGACGATGCTAAGCAAGTGCCCACTAAGATAACTAAAAAAGTTGGCGGGGGAGTTGAAATCGGATTATCTAAATGTATAACAGAAATGCAATGAAGTCCTTGCATTAATTGCTTACAATTGTGAATTTATAAAGAGATCCTGTAAGTCAGTGTTCTCGATTTGGGTATCCCTCCGTACTTCCCTATTCCTACGAGTATCCTAAGGCAGTAAACATTAAGAAATACAATTGAAACTTTGTATTTACATTCATTGCTCAACTCTTAAAATGAGGCCTCATTGTCTAACGGATACTATTACAGTCGTTACAAAACTATACAAACTTTCGGTAAAACGGATGGTCTTCTAGGAGCATTCACAAAGAGTGCCAGCACTTAGTACAGTCTTTCAGTAACAGATGACATATGAACTTTCGATTATCATAGCAATGACTTTTCTGTATTTATATTTACGAGATATTAATATTTTATTACTTCGCATCTGTTTTAGAAAAATATTAAGCGATCCGCTTATACGGTTGCTTGCACCAAATTTAATTTCGCTAATTAATTAATTAGCTGAACGAGATCAGAGGAATAGGGTAAACCAAGACTCAATGCTGTCTCCTAACGCGTATGAAAACGTTTAGTGGTGTCAATGCAGAAGAATAGTACAGTCTTTCAGTAACAGATGACATATGAACTTTCGATTATCATAGCAATGACTTTTCTGTAGTTATATTTACAAGATATTAATATTTTATTACTTCGCATCTGTTTTAGTAAAATATTAAGCGATCCGCTTATACGGTTGCTTGCACCAAATTTAATTTCGCTAATTAATTAATTAGCTGAACGAGATCAGAGGAATAGGGTAAACCAAGACTCAATGCTGTCTCTTAACGCGTATGAAAACCTTTGGTGGTGTCAATGCAGAAGAATTGGCAGCCCTTGATGTTCTAAGTATGAGAACACTAAACGACGTTTGTTGGACAGCCAATATGTGTCTAAGGTGTCAAAAGAAGCACCTAAGGATCTAGACTTTTTAAAGCGGCTCCATCTCGTGGTCCGGATGCGGCAATTCCATTCCAATAACACATGGTAAGCTAAACTGTTATACAGGGCATCATATGCTTATTGAAATATTTGCCATTTTATAGCATGGATGGGTATGGAGTAAAAACTTACTACAAAAATGCTGAATCCGCAGTGGGTACGTTACTAGTAGTCTCTTGTCGATATAATCGTCCATCTGAATGCCCTATAAGGAAAAGTGTGAAGAAATTTGAAGAGACTGAGTTAACGTCCACAAATCATTGAAGTGCACGCCCGAGCGAAAATTTTGGTGTTCTCACTGCAAGTGCCCAACATGGTCTAAATTTATTCATTGTACGGTGAGGGCAGCATTTGGACTTACTATTATGGCGTGCATTCCATTTGGATTTGGATTTCCATCCTTAGAATATTCAGGCAACATAAGAACTAAAGGCGGCTGACAATGCAATGCGAGCTGATGGTGAGTTCGAACAACAGCGTTTGTATGACGGCTTTTCGCATGGGATTTTCTTCAATCAAGTTGAAGTCGATGCCTTCATTTTTGCGAGCAGAAGAATGTCAACAACACATACCCCGTAGACAGGCAGCCGGACAGACATGGCGTAATCAATTCAGAATTTCATGCTGATCAGGAATATATATATATACTGCACACGTTGCGACAAAATGGGTATGGGTATAGAAATAACGGATAAATAAATATTGTACCTACCCCAAGACCAACAAAATAAATATAAAAATAAAAAAAGAAAGAAAACCGTTTAGCCATAAAATTTATCACGAGCAGTCGTTGTACTTTTATTATTATGGATAGCAAAATGAAAGACCGGCCATCGATCTTGCTCTCCGTAATGTATAGATTTCATTGAATAACGATTTATAATAAGAGAAAGGGAAAATTCTCTCGACCTTAGGGGCACACACTTTCTCGCTAATTGCAAGTAAATACTCGTCATCAAACTTACTGGCCTCGTTGTTATGGCTTATCATACACTATGAGAATTACATAACTCGTACTGCATACAGAGCCTTCAAATAATCATGTTGTCCCCATCACCGAAGGATAAGGGATATATTCACTTTGTCAAACCGTTTGCAAACGTTCGCAGAGACCCCACAACGTGTATATATTCTTGATCAGCATCCAATTCTGAGTTGATTTAAGCATGTGCGCCTGTCCATCTCTATATTGTCTGTTATAAGCACTGTCCTGGCCACAAAAATGAAGCTTGTCGACTTCAAATTTGGCAGAAAGATTGGAAGTGCCCGCACGCACATTGGTATTGGGAATGAGGCGAATTGGTCGAAGGACGCGCCTGCAGTACTACGTAAAGGCAGAATACACTCTGCTTTCCAATTGGAATAAAAAGGTGGTTTTCCGCCCATCAGTTGTAATCCACTGCAAATAAACTGAGAAAAATTTGAATATGTATTTTACCTCGCCTGCCCAATGTTATGGTGTATGAAAATGCAAGTTATTTTTCAGACCTTTCTATATAACGCGCGGAAATAACCTTCAACAACCACATAAAGTATATAAGTTCTTGTCCATCTGTCCATCTGTACGTTTGCCCAATTGTGTGATATCTGTGATAAACATTCTTCTCATTCGCAAAAATGAAGACACCGCCTACAAATTCGCGAAAGAATTTAAAAGTAACTCAAACCGGCCAAAGGACATGCTTAGAGCGACCACACCCCTATGCAACAAAAACTGTGACCACGATACGCCCTTTAATATACCGATCGATTCAGAAGCATTTTCTTTAACGTGAGTTAAGTTTGCCTGTTCGTCTGTCCGGTTTCTTGTTTTCCACCTACAGGCCGCAATTTTTGATATATTTTGATAAAATTTGGTACCCTGGACGTGTTTTTTGCCCGAAGGACAAACGCGGTTGAAAATGCTTCGGACGGGATCACTTTCCCATAAAATGCCTTATTTGAAAAAGTCGTTACACGGCTAACTCCATTATACCGTTTTTATTCGTTATTTATTGATTTTATTTAAAAAAAAAATTTATTAAAATTCTTAATACATTGTTCATGAAGATACTATACTTTTCAAATATTTATTACAGTAAAAACTTAGTTCAAGATCTAACTAAAACTTCATAATTTTGTATACGCACTTCTTGTCCCCCGAATGGTATGTAAAGGCAACTGTGTGATGGATGAACTTTGCCGGGAGTTAAGCTGCCACCCCAATGACCACGACCGATATATAAGGGCTCCCCATCAGCCGTACGGCCGCACATGACAGACCCGGCCGGTACACCGCCATTACAATCGGGTACCCACCCATATCCATAACCGGCCAATAACTCAAAATCATATTTTATATGTTCCTGACCAGCGTGTGAAACATAAGCGCAACCTTTGCTTGGTATAACCTTTGCGGGCAATAAATCTCCATCGTGATATGCACGACCAACGTAGATTTCATCACCATCAGTATCATTACCTGCAAAAACCGTGCCCGGTATAATGTTGTTGCCCGAAGAGGAAACCCAAGTTTCTGGTTGTGTTAAGACTTCATACTGCTCTATCCTATGCTCTCCGCCTCCGAAAGGAATATACAAGCAGCCATGCGAAGGTTGAATTTTGCCTGGAGTCAAACTTCCGCACCAGTCGGCACGTCCCACGTACAGCGGTTCACCGTCACCTGTATGACCTACACGTACAGCATTAGGTGGGACACTTCCACCAGCAGATGGCACCCAGACTGAAGAATAAAAAATAAAATTTAGACACTTTTCGCAGTGTTTTCGTTACGCATGCGCTTACCATAATGATGTCCTGTCAATATTTCCACATCATGTTTTACATGCTCTGCACCGCCCCAGGCAACGTAAGCCGTTCTCTTGTTCGGTATCACTTTAGCCGGCAAGTTTTCGCCATTGTGATGAGCTCTGCCTAAATAAATAGCGTCACCATCAACGTCGTGGCCAGCGCGTATAGCAAATTGTGGTAAGTCCTCATAGACGTTAGTCGAAACCCAAGTATGCTCTAAGTTTTGATTGTTTTTTTTTTTGATAGTTTTATAAAAATTGGTTTGAAAAAACACAATAAAAAAAAATTAATTAAGCGAGAAATGGTGAAATTAAGAGAAGGGGAGCGCTAGAATGAATGAGAGATGGATGAATTGATGTTTTGTAACAAATAAGAGGAGTAAAGATTTTTAGTGGATGAACAAGCTCAGACACCACCTATACACATACATATATAAATCGAATGACATTTTAGCATAACATTTTTTAGCGTTTTATTTATAGAAAGTCAAATACTTTTTGTCTTTATTTTCTATAACTCATTAAAATAAATATTTATATATGCAACTATGTAAAGATGCTACGCTCATACGAGAGCAGACTTACATCGAAATATTCCACCATAGACTTTCCTTTTTGCACATAAATTTTCCATTTACGTTTCTAGGAGAACGACAGTTATCTTAAACTGGCATCCATCGGATGACGGAGCCATTGAGGAAGTGAAGCGTGGAAACAACTTAATCTTTTTGTCTGTCGGTTATTCAACTGGCCGCTTGTGCCGTGTTATGCAGCACGAGCCTAACCGAAACGAAGTGGTACCCAATATTCTGAATAATAATTGTACTAACATAAAAGTGGAGAGACCAGACATCGATCGTATTTACATGCAGGTTGTACTGCAATGACGAAAGGTAGCGGAGGATGACCCATGATTTGCCTCCGATTACAGCGGGGACTTATTCTTTTCACACAATCTGACAATCCATAAGATTTTAACTGGAAAGTTAAAGAGCGAAAATCTAACTTAAAATGACGACGAAGGTGTGAAAGCGTTCTGCGAGGAATAGTTCAAGCTTCAATATATTTTACACCGGTTTGTCGATAAGTTATTAAAAACCTTAAAGTCATACTGCGTTTTTACGGACTATTAACACCGTGCCCAAAAATCAAGACCTACATTCGAATGTCAGAAATATTTTTTTCTAAATTGGTGGCACTGTGACAGGTGCGTCATTAGTGTTCTAGTTGCGATTGGTTTTATACGACACAAAAAATATTCGCTCCGATTTCTATTATGTCTACGAAACAATGATTTTAGACTTTTAGGACGTTATGAAACGCATCACTATTGGAGTCGAGACTTCAGTCTAAGTATACGATCTAGAAGCAACCGATCAATTGAGCAAATATCGTGCAAAAGGTAATCCAAGACTTGAAAAATCAAGACGATTTTAATAGCGTCTTCCGATTAGTAGGCGGAGTGTTATTTGAGTTTGAAGATGACTGTCAACGCGGCGACATAGATTTGGAATAATAAATTGGTTTTACTTTTTGGACATGGTACTAGAATGTCTGTTTCGATACAAGTTTTTTCCGAAAGCATACATTGAACATTTTTCTATGAAGCAGTTCAAACAGCTGGGACTTGCCCTGCCTACCAATGCTCTGGCAACAATCAACTATAACGTATGAATATGGGTCTGCGATATCCGTGTCAAAAATGTAAAAGATCAAAAATTCGAAACAAACATCTAACGCGGGCTGAAATTCAAGTGCGGTAGAGTTTACTTTGGTCGCAAACCATGGTGCTCAGTGTGTGACGACATAATACTTATCGATGTGGCAAATACCCACTGCACTGCTGCGAATTCCCTATCTTTTTCTCTTTCCCTACTTCTTTCTGACCTTCACCGTGTTGCATATTAAATAGATATATATGTATAAATATTCCAACGCAGGACCGATCCCGATGCGCTTATAGATACGGAAAAGAAACCACGAGAAAAGGTTTAGCTTTCCGTTGTTTCAATGATTCTTTTTCATCCGGAGTACATTTAGCAGCGAGTCCGCCTTTCTTTTGAATTTCATCTGTTTAGTAATTCTCGGACTTCTCCCTGACATTTTCTTAAATTTATTCAGAATTGCTGATATGCACGAAAAGAGGGGAGTCATCGATTAATCTTAAGAATCTTGTGAGGGGGAAATACAGGCCAGCCCAATAACTATACCAAATGCACGTTAAGACTTAATCTTGATACTAAGTTTTGTGCTTTACAAAAGCCCACAACTCCCTTTACGAAAATGAAGTTTTGCTATAACGACTTACAGTTATCTGAAAGATATTTCTTAGGCCCTTTTGTAGCAGAAATCGCGCTTCCATGAATGAGAGCAATGAAAATGTCGTAGGAGAAGACCGCCATATGTCAATAAGACTACCATCAACTCTTTTTCTATACAAAAAGTAATCGATACCACTTTCGAAGGTACCGACTTTCACTTTATATAATCAGTAGCATTTTATAGAACGTCATTACCTTTTGCGTATTCTTGCCCTACTTCAGACACCGCGTCTGTGATGTACGGCGATTTCCAACTCATTTGACGAATTTAAAGGACTTATTAAAAGCTGTTATGACTTTTCAATTTTTCTTCAAACTGACAAAAAATTTCGTTGCGACTTCGTAAACTGATTGACAAAAGAGTGCAGTGAATTATTTTGTATTGACCAACGACAAAATGTAAGCTAACGTAGCTAAATGGCAAAATTAAACCAGCATTCGGCATTGCCCGGAGATTTCTTTTGATTTAATTCTTGCCTTATGTGTTCTTCAAACTGCACTCAGGCGATCTCTCGGAACCACTGGTGCTCTATCGCTGAATATCTGAAGACATTTCTCCATCCGATTCGCTCACTGAAAAATACATTTTAATTGCGCTAACCAATATTTCTTTTGGTCCCTTTGACAATTTGATGTTCGTCTAAAGATATGCTTCATAAATAGGTAGAATCCCCTCAATTAGCTAAAATCCGATTAAACTAAACTAAAAACTAAAAATTAGTGAATTTTTATCCTCTAACAATGCTCTGCTTTTGTAATCAGCCAAAGCGTGCTTGTCTCTTAATTAATAGCCCCTCTTGGATCAGCTTCTCTCACGGCAGTGAAGGCTTCATCATAATCGCATTAAACAAAGAAATATTACAATAAACTTTTGCCAGTGTAGCAAATTTCCTATAGATCGAAAATAACTTGGTCAGATGGACAGACAGGCTTAAATCACCTTAAAGAAAGTAATTCTGAATTGGTCGGCATATTAAAGGGCGTATCTCTCTCAAGTCCTTGTGGGTGTGGCATACACCGCCGCTCGGTGCCGCAAGAGGTTTTCAAGAGATTATTTAAAAATCCAATAAAAGCAAAAAAATGATATGAACATGTGTGTGTACGTACGTACTATAAATAAAAAAAGCCACGAACAAAAAGTGACTAAGAAGTAGATTAGCCCCTCCTGGTAGCCACCTACACAAAATTATGGCAAGCAAAATACTGCCGCGATAGTGATGTAAATGTAATAAATGGAACAATTTACCATACGGCCAATGGAATGGAACCGATATCACATCATTACTTCAGTATTTGGCTAATTGATGACCAGTGTCTCCTACTAATTCTTAAAAAAAAAAACTTGACAACAAGTCACGAATCGATGGCAAAGTTAGGCATGAAAGGAAGGTTGGTTTGCTACCCCGTCCACCATACTCTTGCGCGCACAACTAAAGTATCGTTCAGCAAAAAGGATTTAAATAAAATCGTTCTATATCCATCTATCGCTGACGAATAAGAGAGGACTTTAAGAAAATGTTTTTTTCCTTAAGCCGGAGAATTTTCCGTATCTTGATTGTGTTTACATTAATAGAATGCTTAAAATTGGATGGTCATTCATTAGTCTTATCGCAATGAATAGTTTATCATGTGGAAGAAAAAAAGAAGTGTTAGGCTAAATAAAATGATATCAATAATTCGTTATTTGTATAGGAAGAGTTTCCCAATTCATTTCTTTTAGTGTGATCGGCGCTTAAATAGTAATCTCTTCTGCAAGTAAGATTTTCAAGATTTCAATTATTCTGAGCTTATGTCATAATATATTTATATTAACCATTAACTGAATTATAGTTTGATCATTAAGTTGTGGGACACCGGGCTAAGGTCTAAATAAGAGGCCTCTGAGTGGTTGCCATAGAACTGAGAAGGCTGAGAAGGTTCACCGAATTTATTGCTAGTAATTTATGAAAGGTTGCAAATTAAAGTCCGAATTGTTCACTTTCCGACTTACATAACGCAAACTAAAGTTACCCGAAGTTTGTCTGCAAATGAAAATAATTTACTCTCCTGCCAAAGCATCTTCATTTAATTCATTACCACTTCTTTAAGCTGTAAAGCAGAGTAACATTTTCTGAATGTCTGTTGGATCGTCACACATTATATTCTCTCCTACCTGTGGTACAAGTGCAGTGTATTAAACTTGTGTGGATGTATGTATCACACGAATTTGAGATGGCCCATATTTTATTATACTGAGCGAATCAGAATCACTTTTTGAATTGATTTAAGATTGTCTGTCCCTCTGTCCGTTTATCTATCTGTTGGTCCTGTTTGTTCTGTTCAAGCAACAGG
Source organism: Glossina morsitans morsitans (assembly GCA_001077435.1). NCBI lineage: Eukaryota > Metazoa > Arthropoda > Insecta > Diptera > Glossinidae > Glossina > Glossina morsitans. The sequence continues at coordinate 20,355 of CCAG010007477.1, read as the reverse complement.
CCGCAAATTTTGCAGCATTTTGACGAAATTAGCTGGGCTGACGAGTTTCGGCCCAAGCTCAAACATCGTTGAAAATGGTATGGGTCGGACCACTTTTTCGACGATTTCCCATATTTTTAATTGTCTTAATATGAACAATTATAGGGTGGTGTAGGGTTTTTAATGGTTTCTTCAGCCTTTTCAAACTAAACAGGCATTAAAATGTTCCAGCCCATCAATATGCGGCTAGCGTGTGTAAGAATCGTTTAATTAAAACTTTTTTATTTAAGAAATTCACATCACACGAAACTTTTTTTATTAATTAAATGGCAAAGCATTCTTTGCTATGCGCAAGTAAGAAAGAGACAGATATACGAAACACTTAATGAAATGAAAACTTTTACTTTGTAATAGTTAACCTAACGTTAATGACTGAGTGCTCTTACCCATAATATCTGTACTTTCTGGTTAACTTTCTTTATATAAGCAAAACAAAAATGTAAAAAAAATTAATTTAGTTGCGTTTAATTACTGCGTACGACTTTTGACTGGAAATTCTGAACACAAACTGTTTTATATAAATTTGTTATTATCAAAAAAAGCTATGCAATTATTAGAAAGAAAAATAAACTGATAATTGCTATCAATTCCAGTTAAGTACATTTATCTAAATACCTGGCGAGATAAGAAAAGTAGAAAAAGTTCTATGGAAAAGGTAACAAACGAGATAACATTTTATATATCGGAAACAGGGTGCGTGGGAGGGTCTCTTTAAACGATTGTTTATTTTTTTATCTACATAATTCCAACTGTCTTATTAGATATACAGGTATCCCAGTGGGGCTCTTGATTAAGCTGATCAACAGAACGATTGAAAGGATATTAATTTTTTAAACTAATTTATTTATATATAAAATTTCGGTGTACATATAATTATCGATTCATTAAATTCATTTTATGTAAATTTTATCTAAATTTTAAATAAATAAAATTTTATTACACATCTTCATCCGAGGTACAAGCGGTTATGAAATTAAATAGCTAATTACAATGTAATTATTAATTTTGACGAATTATTTAAAGTGTAGTTAAATTACCGTTTAATTTCATAAATTAATGTATTTATTAAATTTTTATTATTTAATTTTTTTTTTTAATTCATTAAAATCTAATTATATATAGATTTATCTGAAATATAAGATTTGAATAAATTGAAAGTTTAATTGAAATTTAATTATCAAATTCTAATAGTTAATTAAAATGTAATTATGAAATTTCTAATAATTAATTTTTATTTTATTATTAATTTAATATTTATCGATACATTTGTGTTATATAAAATTAATTAATTTTTTTAATCTCTTTTATGGATCTAGTTGTGCCCCTCGGAGCATACTGACACAATTTTGTGAGTTTCATGCGAAGAATATACTAAATGTTGCAACACTTTTAACAATTTTTCAATTTAATTTGGCGCACATTACGCTTAAAAAGCCAAGCTTACTTGCGCTTACTTGAGCGAGAAATTTCTATAGAATAGTAATAACATCGCTCTTCTGTGTAAAGAGAGCTCCTGCGAAAAAGTGATAATGTCATTCTTCTCTGCAAAGGAAATGCAAGAACTACAATTAGGTTTGTTCGACTTGAAGATGACGGAGAGCTTTGGTGTATTCGTAATATCGAAGATAATGCTTCCCACTTTCGCACATTATTGCGGAGCCTGCCTACAGCACAAGATAGATAGTGAACTCATCAGAAGATTAAGAAAACGGTAACCTAATGCAAGGGTTGAAGCAATTGGCGAAAATTTTACATTTACGAGGGTAGTTTGGCTTTGTGTTACACTTGTTGGTATCTTTGTAATGGTGACGATACAAATCCCCCTGTAGTTGTAGCTATCGAACCAGCAAGAGGAGGAGGAAGATATTACTTCATTTAAGCAAACTTTGTACTTTAAAATCTGTAACTATTGTTATTTATTGCTTATCAGCTTATTCAACCTCCTTTTCTTTACATTCGCTTATCGTTGGAAAGCAAGTAAAAGAAAGTAAAAATGTGTTACATTCACTTTAAGCCAAACCTTGGATACTCAGCGGTGCGAACTTATTTATTTTATTAACTGTGGGCGTGGTTGTTGGTCAATATAGTTTTTTATCTGGAGCCCTAAAATATATTTACTTTAGGCTTTAAACTGCTTTCCACAGATTCTTGTCCTTTATGGGCCTGCTTGCAGTAGAATCAGGTCTCTTTTCTCCGTCCCCTTAAATTGTAGCTGCTTTCTGCTAAGGTCTGTGCAAAATTGAAGATTAATATGCGTGTTATAATATAGCGGCTTGTTCGTTGTGGACTTAGGTATAGGGGTGGGTCAGCACTATTTTGAAACTTGGTCTGCGAGCAGTAAATAACAGTAAAAATGTATACACCAAGTTTTAGGATTCCCTCTTAATTGTCCTGCACTCACGATTGATAGTAAACTTCCATTTCTTTCCTACCGTCAGCGTAGATGTGGGTGAATGGAAAAGGTCCAGTTTCAAACTCACTGTATGGCTATATGGCCATCAGTTGAGAATATATAGCACGAAGTTCTTGTCTTTCTATCTCAATATGCTCCTATGCACCTTATAAACTATAATTTTCCGGCTTCTGCTTAATGTGGGCATGGTTGTAGGCCGATAATTGACTTCCATTTCAAATTCGATTTGTGGACATAAACTAAAGTTGTCTATATATGTGCCATCGATTTTCTATATTTGTTTTATGGATTGTAAAATTCAGGCTTTTGCTTACTGTAGGCAAGCTTGTGGGTCGATCTCATCCATTTTCAAACTTCACCAGTGGTTTTCAACCAGGGTTGTACTTAACCCTAGTTTGAGGTTTTTATCTCTATTTTTACTACCCTTGTGAAGTGTAAGTTTCTTTTTTTGTAGATAATGCGACTAATAATGGACGGATCTCATCCATTCTTAAACTTTGTCCATGTCTTTAAGATTAAATTTATATATAAGGCAAGTTGCAGTTTCCATTTGAGTTTTTAGAATTTTGGACAGACTAACAAAGGAGAGTGGACCGGCAGACGCGCAAACGAACAGGTTTGCATGCACTAAAATTCTTAATCCAAGCGAAAAATATCTGGTGCGAATTGTTTTATATTACAAACGAAAGAATGAAACTAGTATAACTCCATCTTTTAACGGCGCGTATAAAAAGCACGTAAACATATGCGTGAAATGTAGCCACAATATCTGTGGATATGTACATCGATTACATTAAGGGTTGCAGATACACTCTATACTCTGTCTCATTCCCTTATTATATTGGAACACTAGTCACCTAACTTAGTATCTAGATAATCTTGAGCTAAATATCCGGCCATACTTCCTTCTATTATCAGAATTCTTAAAATTGCAAGAAATTGATTTAAAGAACGGGAACTGAATATTCAGTGTCACGGATTAAATATGAGGATAGGTACGATTGCCCCTACTCCACTCCCTCAGCGGCCATAAAAACTAGGACCCTATGAAAGCTTTAAGAAGAAATGAAAACTTCAATTGTTTATCATCAATAGTTAGCGAATTTCGTATGTTGTGTGAATCGAACCTATTATGAGGTTGAGGTTCTTTCCCTTCCTTTCGTCCATAATTGATAGGTAATATATACCATAAGGAGTTCCAGATATACGTAAATAAGTGTGACTTGGAAGCTGAAGTGTGTTGCAAATATCCATCACAACGGACCGATGTAAAAGTGCTATCAAAACAAATAATTCATAAGCACACTCGCCATAAACAAAACCAAAAGAGAAAAGCTATTGCAGTTAGCGGATATCAAAGCGTTCGGCACAATTAGCGCATATTGAAAATAAAGTCGTCAACATAACTGGAACTCTGCTAATGAATCATTGGCTGATTCATGTTAGCCACCTCGTTATCATGGCTTATCTATAGTCATAATTTTCGCAAGATAGTCTAGCGCTTTGCAGTCATTCTTTAGCGCTAAAGACTAAAAGAAAAGGTTTTCTTCATAAAATTGATTGATTTGAAAAAGAATTTCTCAGAACTCAGACGTTATTGAACAGTTTAAGAATTAAGTGAACGAGATTTTTTGAAATAATAACAGCACGAGAATGAGTAAGCAATGAAGAAAGCCTTCTACTTGTTTCTCCTTTTGCAGACTTTGCTTCTACCTTCATTTATTTGCAGCCAATAGTTGGTTGCCTTTTAACTTATCTGGGGCCGAAATGCCTCACAACGTTGTAGTGGGCGGTCGTGATGCAAACGGTTCCGTTATTCATGTGGGTCGCTGTTTCCACGAAGGTCAACATTTGCCTGCCAAAGTTTTACTTAATCAACGTAAAGCTTTTGTGTCCTGCGATGGCATTGAGCATGCGTACGATTATTGCGAACTTTTGATCGGATCAAATGACTATTTCTGGCAGAACGTAGTTGATCATCGACTACCTCGCAATGTTGTAAGCGTCGGTATTTCACAGCAAACAGGTGAACCAATATTGATAGGTCGAGCTCAATACGGTAACGCCATGTTAGTGGGTAAAGTGTTACCATCGTTACGCTGCGTGCAAGTAGCTTTCAATGGCAAAGAACGAGATTTAGGTCACTATGAGATTTTAGTGAACAATTCGATAAACTCGAGCGAAATAGTAACAAAGTCCTTGTATCCTGCGATAAAAACAGAGGAAACTAAAGGTGTGTTCATCATCTATAAAAATTTTGGACCTTTTTTTCCACTTCAAAACTTTGAGTTTTAGGTTACCGCTGGCAACGGTTTGCATTTAATGAAATACGACCTTATGACGCCATAATGGGTGGCAACGACTCCGACGGCTGCCCTATCTATGTAGGTCGGGCTCAGCATAACGGTGAAATGCTGGTGGCTAATATTGTGCCCACAAAGCTTTCAAATTTTATCTCCTATTGCGGCCAAGAGATAGTCAAAGTTGATGTAGAGATATTGTGCGGTCGTCATTTGGAATGGCTTAGCTGCCGCAATCATCAAATACCGACAAATGCTGTTTTGTGCAGCGATGCGAGCTCTAATAATCGCTTGTACGTGGGTCGTGGACATTTTGAAAATTCCTTGATTGTCGGTAAAGTATCTAAAATACATCGCGCTTTGTTTATACCCTACAAAGGCTGCGAGAGACGTTTGGAGAATTATGAAGTGTTAGTGGAAAATGAAGAGAGAGAAATTTGTCGAACTATTGAGCATGTTAATCTGAAAACACCACAACCGATGCCTTCACCTTCGACAAATTTTAATGAACCGTGCAATTACGCTTCAGCGACTGCGCCTCCTTTGCTGCCTTCGCCTGTTTATCCACAACAAACATGTTTAATGAATTCATTCAATCGACCTTCTTCTCCGGACAAGTGGGTCATTTCGACTCCTTTCGCTCCTTTACCGAAAAATGCCGTACTAAGTGGTCATCTCTTCGCGTCACCTATTTATGTTTGTCGCGCTTTTCACAATGGAAAACTTATACCCGGCAAATATTTGCTAAGTCGTTCTGCGGCCGTTGTCACTTATAACGGCCAAGAAGTTGTTAAAAAAAATTTCGAAATACTAGTCGGTGATCATTATCGATGGGTGACTTCAACTAGCGGTTTGCCAGCAGGTGCCGTTCAAGTTGATCGTCTTGGCAACAATGAGCCTGTGTATATCGGACGTTCCTTTTACGGAGGCGCTTTAATACCTGGCAAAATTTGTCCACCCTATCGATGCTTGGATATAGCCTTCAACGGCGCTGCAATAAGTCTTCAATCTTATGAAATTTTAGTGAAGTAAACTCTAACCGAAAAGTGATAAAACAAAACCATATAGAATTTTCTATTAAGTTGGAGAAAACTTTCTGTCGCATTTCAATTAGTGAAATAAATTTTTTTTGCCTAAAATTTCAGTATAATTGGATACATAGACACATGGATTGGAAGTTTCTATGCTGACAGGAGATCAAATTAAGCAAAAGTTTACAAGTAAAATAATTATATTCGGCACTGATCTGATCTTTTATCTTTAAAATTCTCATACTCTATAATATAGAGTGGGCGTGATTACTTTTTTTCCATTTTTGTAAAATATACAAAGACATTTCTATCGTCTGTCTATCGTACTTAATGGGTAATGAGTAAAGACCCCCAAGTTAATGTAGGATTATAGAGGTGTTCTTTGATCGATTCGACCTATTTTCAACACCAATCTGCTTCCAGGAACTTCAAATTTCCTACTAAGTTTGAGGCTAATAAGTTCATTTTTGCGTCAAGAAGAATGTTTAGCACAGACATTACATAGGGGGACGGACAGACAGACAGACCTGCTTAATATTTTATGTGGCCTTTGAAGCGTCCACTTGGCTGTTTCCAATGTTATGAAAAAATTGATAATACACCCTCTTCCTCCCAACTGTGTAGGCTCTTTAGGATTTCCGGTTGCAAATATCTGACAAATTTATTAAATTTCCTATAGCGAGTCTATGGCAAAGCAACTTTCCGTTAACTTTCAAATTGAAAAGCTTGGCATTAAACCTTGCCATCGCTGATAATTGTGTCAGCTAATACAGCAACCAAATTAATGAATGTTCTTACATACATAGCTACAACAAAGTATTTATAAATAATTTGAATTAATTAAAAAAAATTTTTCCTTGAATTATTAATTAATCAGAAAAGCACACTTTTGAACGCAATTGGGACGTGATTACGTGATCACTTTTTTTTCATACGCTTAATAGTAGAAAGAAGCTTGAAATAAGCTGAGATGTTATAAGCGATTATAAAATATCATAAGCAATTAATCTGATCATTTTTAATATTTTACTTCCTTAAATTATTCGAATTCTTACTATAGTCACGGCTCTGCTTTTGTAAGGCTCAGAATCATTTCTAAGAATGAACTTTATCGGTAGCCGAAAAGCTTGAGAGATGTTCTAATCAGAATGGACAGAACTTTTCGGTGGGCTTGTAAAGACCTGACTTGTCAGACCAAGTTTGGATCATATAATTGCATTTTCGGGGGCCTCCCCGAACTTCACATGGTGACGACATGCTTTGATATTTTATTAAGCAAGGTAGTGTGTGGTGCTTTGTAGTTGGCCTTGCTTTCTTTTTCTTACTTTTACAAAAACGTTTTAACTCCTTTTGCTTGTTATATATACTTACCACTTATAACGCGGCCAAATGGACTGATATTTGAGATCTACTCCGTTTGTAATCCATCTCTGCAATTGCGAAGCAGTTGTTTACGATTCCAGTTTATGTTTAAAGTTCATGTCACAGTATATCACATCGGAAAAGCGACGACAGGCGCAATCGTGGCGTGTCCTGTATGAAAAAAGAAAAATTCATTCAGATGTTCGTACTTCCGCTAATTCATCCTTGAAGAAAAATTATTTACTCAACACTTTTTCAAAAATTCCACTTTCAATCCACTCTTGCTTTCGGCTCAAAAGTCCCGATCATCTTCTTCTTTTTTTTTGGTAAATTCCCTTTTCTCGCATCAAACAGTAAAATGAAATTTCCTGCAATATGCGATTTTCGTTTATTTAAATCGATATAGGATTTCGATGAAATTTTAGTAAAATTCGCTTAAAAGCCGCGTACGAATCGTTCAAAATTGTTGGGCGTAATGAAAGAGATGTGAAATGGCTTTTAACCGTAGAACGTATGCATTTAATAAATCTCGAAATGCGACTGCAATCAGGTTCACTGTGATATGCTTCTGTTGTTTCGTAAACCTTGTCTACCGGGTTTTCTAAGAAAAATAATTAATTAACAGTTAATAAAATATTCAAAGAAAGTAAAGCAATTAGTAAACTGTTAACGATACCCCCGAAGCACTCGGGTAATTAAATCAGAAGCAGTAGTCAAAGTAGAATTCCGTGAATAATATTTTAATGCACGAACACGCATTCGTTCGATAGATAGTTCGATGCGCACAACTCATACCACTTACATGTTCGCACACATTGCACTAAGCGCACTTAAATAAAAAGAAAAAAAAGAAACAATACTAAGCCAGATTTGTTATTGCAGTTGACGGAATAGAGAACATCTGCAATGAGTCTCACCTCAACATCAACACCTTGCTTTGTTTTTATGGATACAATATTATTTCATATTATTCTCGTTAAGTTATCTCAACATTTATGCCCTGTAATGTAAGCTAACAAACACCTGCTATTTTTAAAAAGCTCTAATTATTTAATGACGAAAATTACTTTTTTTTATGGCTTTTCTTTTTCTCCTTTTTTCATTAATTTAGATCATTTTCATGATCTACACAGACAAAGTAAACATTTAACTAGACCTTAGTGATTATTTAAAATTGTACATTCATCACTAAACGAAGGTATTATAGCGATATGTTAAGTTAATCGCGGTTTTTGCAACTCTTGCGAATATGCAGAGAGAATTTGCCGTTCCAAGGATTAACAATGTTCGGGGAAAGTGAGTACACCCGACTCGTTATTTACACGATCTTCATATAACACTGTTCTCGCATACACCTGTTTTACGCGAAAGTTTTATTCTGGCGAGAATCGAAGAAACAAACAAATTTTTTTTCAATTTTAAATTTACCAGTGCCATACCGTAACTTGGACATCGAGTGGACAAAAGTGCTGCCAACGGACTTTACAACATGAGAATAATTAACAGAGGCCTTTAATAAGGGAGGAAATTCTTCATTCAAATCAAACCCAACAGTTGGGCTGGACATATTTACTGATGACAGGATTTTTCACCCAGTCAGACTTATGGACTGAATTTTCACTGTACCGCTTTTGTTTCATCTCACGCGATTGTTTAAACTTTTGTAACATACAGCGAACTTTGCCATACGTCGCATGTAATTTTTCTTACCATTTTTTTTTTTTTGCATGGATTTGTAAGGAATGCATTTACCGTGTAAAAAAAGATTAGGATTTATAGATATACAACCAGCGATACATAAATGCTACAGCCAAGGTAATTGCTTACAGCCAAGTATATATAAATGGAGCACAAGAAAATCATTTTGTTTCTTATTTTACGAACGAAGCAAAGATTTACGCCTAACAGGATTGCTCATTATACGATGCATCACATGTAGAACAGGGGCATTTTAAGTTTGTGCGGATATATACAATACCCAGAAAGAATTGGGATAGATTCACATTTTAGTATACCGATCGATTCAGAGTCATTTTCTTCGCGCCTTAAACTTATCTGTCGGTCTGTTCGGTTGTCCGTTTCATTTCTGTCCATAAATTTTATATTAACTCTAGGATAGTGTCGAGTATCTAGCGGTGGGGCATGTCCTAATATAGTGTTTTTACTTGTTTTTTCCCTACTCTCGTCATAAAACATCAAAAATTATTTCTTATTATAGTATAAAAGATTACTGTTAATGGGAGTGCCTGTGTGGCGGAATATTAAAAAAAAATAAGCCATTGCGGTCTTAACGTTCCATACAGTAAGTGAGCATTAATTTGCACCGTAGAACACACAAAAGTAGACCTTGTGGCCCCATAACACTCTACACCACTTTTGGTTAATATAACGGCATAACAAATTTGTGGGGATGTATGTGACATCCAGAAAGGCGTGTAAATCGGTAAACAAAGCTTTGTATTTATTCTCATGGAAAGGCGTAAGCTACTTAGATGCGCTTGACTGTATTTAAGCGTACATACTGTGTTTCACTTGGAAATTCTCATTAAAAACTTGTTTGACATTTCGCGTTAAATTTCAATTAATGCCTTCAATTACATACTCGCTGCAAATTGTCAATGAAATCGCTTTCGGTTAATATCCTCACTTACCGCGTAATCTTAGCTTTGACCTTAAAAGTAGAGCAACATTAGTTTACGTAGAAATTATTTCATTACAATTTTTCTGAAGACAATGGGAAAGTCCGAGTGTCTTGAGAATTAAATAATCGGTATTTTCTTTTTTTCAATCATGTGTCATGCAAAACTTTTCAGCATTCACGTAGACTTGGATGTGACGTATTTGCATTAGAAATTACAAACTTCTGCGTATTCGATTATATAGTAATTCCTGAACTGCATGAAAGGTAAATCCGAAGAAAAACGATTCTGATGCAATTAAGTGTCACTTCTTTTCTTTGCCTGAAAGACACATGTCCTTGATATGCTCTCTCAAGGTTTTTCGAAATAATTCTCTCCTTAATTAAATTATTTCGCAATTCAAATTTAATTAGTTATCTCTAAGAGAACCATTGATGCCTACATATGCCACTCATTATCCGTCAACCATAGTGAAGAGCTCTAGTATAGCAACGCGCGTAAACTCTCGTAAAGCAAACTTAATGTTTGACTACTTTTACTAGCCGAAGTTAAAATTTGACTACTTTTACCTGTGCACCTACTTATAATGGCACACCTCTTACATATATACTCTACTCATAACTGAGGGTGATTTCATGGATTTCGGGCATTTCGGTTTATCTCAACTGTGATCAAGTAAAACCTCACAAATTTCATCAAGAAAAACGAAACGAAACAAAATCAAGACAAAATCGCACTTTCAGAGAAATCAACTTGAAATCCAGTTTGAGAAGACAAGAAAACAGAGTTTACCTCTCCTTTTTCATAACAAATTAGTGGTCGATAATGCAGCATTGCTAACTGTCCAAAAACAAAAAAAAGGAATGAAAGAGCCGCGCAAGCAATGGGCAAAAATGCAAAACAAACAAGTGGGAAAATTATATTCGTCTGCAGCCGATGAATGAAAGCACTCTAGTGGAATGCGATTACCCTAATCAAATACCCTACACTACTTCGTTGAACGCAGTTGTTCACATAATCGTTTTTCAAAATAAGGCTTTGTATGAGGAGTGGTCGAAAATGTAACCGAGTCCGAACCATTGTCAATAGTGTTCGCCCTTGGGCTAAAACCTGCCAATGTACCAAATTCCATCAAAATATCGCAAAAATGGCGGCCTGTAGCTTGAACACCAGAAAACGCAGCACACACACTAACCGGCAAGCTTAACTCGGCATAATAAAAGATGGGTCTATTTCAAGTTATTTGGAGTATTGTATATCCAATAATATTGGATGCGAGGGCTATTTCCTATCTCTTACTCTTTCTTTACTTCTGTCTGACCGTCAGCGTGTCGCACGTAAAGCCCCTTGAGTGATTGTTCATATTAAAAAAAAAAAAAAAAAAAAAAAAAAAAAAAAAAAATCATTTTATAGGCCAGCGGAAGCATAACCTACCAATTCCTAAAATGTTACAATTCCTTGTTTTTAATTTTTTTATTTTTCTTTATCTTTCATCATTTATCATATGTTTGTATTACAACAAAAACGATGTGCTTATAAGACGAAATTACTCGTTTAACGATTTGAATGTAAAGTAAACGTCACTGATTTCAAGCGAAATGATTTAACGAAATCAACGAATCGAAAGAAGAGAGAACTGCTAGGAAAACAACTCGAATGAAAGGCAAAACCATCTAAAAATAAAAAAAAATCCCCGTAATTATAAAGTATTTGATATGCTAACGGCATTCCTAAATTCTGATTAACCATTTTCGAAGCACTGGCACTGTTGCTAAAGCACTGTCTTTAAGTAAATATTTAATGAAGTTAGGTATATCTCTTGAAAATTCGCACACATCTCCGTACAAAACCATTTTGATAAGAGTAACTACATATCAAATAAAGTTCGCATAAATCCTTGAACAAAGATTGTAAATTTTGAAAGCATCCGAACCTTCAAATCACGAGATTTGCATATCAAGAAAGCAAAAAATGTTTGCGACTATAAAGACTTAACACGTTTAGAAAGACTTAACGATAAGCATGGAAACTTCCACAAATGGCAAAAACACTTTGCACACATCCAAACATGATTAATTTTCAAGATTCCGTCCCACCGTCTGTAACTTTGTCCCGTGGAAGAAAGAACGAATCACAGTTTCAAGCTGATCACAATATGTAAACAACATAAGTCCCTCTATAAGCCGAATAACTGCGAGAATTTCTCATTTCGCTCTCTGTCGCTCTATCACTTTTTACTACAAACTCGCCCTCTCTCACTGAGCAGTTTTACGGTAGTATCTTTAATGTAACAATTTCTAGAGCTTTGTAAAATTTCGTTATAAGAAAGAAAGAAAGGACGATTAAAAGACAATAAGACAGAGAGACGCGGAGAGAGATATAAATGATAGATCTCTGGATTACATGTGAATGTAAATGTTATGTGTCACTTGTTGAGCAGTTTGCACGGATATATTCAACACCGACAATAGATTAAAATACACCAACACTTTATTATACACCCTACCCTACAGAACTAGTTTCTAGATTTAACCTTGTTCGACTGTCCGCCTGCATGTATCGTTTTCTAGGGTTCGACCTACAGACAGAAATTTTCAGATATTCTAATGAAAGTGGTACACCCACATGTTTTTGTCGCAAGGACGAAATCTATTGAAAATTTTTGGAATCGGACCACAATTTCGACCGCTTCCCTTAGCGTCTCATTTTAAAAAGGTTTTATACGAATGCCTGCAGGGTGGTATAGGATTTTTCCTTACTTTTATTTTGACCTTTACGTTATTATACTCATCATATAAGTAGTTAGTCAAAAAATTATATTCTGCTACGGCCGATTATTTTGTACCATCAAAATGTCTATATACTGTAAAATTGAGTTGTGCGGGGCCAATTTTGTCCATTTTTGTACAAGCACTGTAGAATCCACCTGTAAATTATCCGGGGAGCTTTTCATCGTTGTATTTGTTATAGTTTCTGAGAAATGAACAAAGAAACCTGATTTTTTAACTTTGAAAAAGAGGAAGTCTTCTATCTGATAGTCGTAGCTTTTGAACGATTTGACTCATTTCAATGGTTGAAGGCGATATTGTAACATTCCCGACTGGGAGAATATTTACCAAATAGACACACACGCGAAGGGATGATCGGACATTGATAACTAAATTTCTTTAGCTTTTGCTATTAACTAAGATTTCTTTTTGGTCGTTGCTAGTGGACGGACAGACATATCTCGACTGACGCGGTATTTGATACAATTTAGGTATATAGATATGTGTTGTAGGGCCTCTAAAATTTCCTTTTAAACGTTACAAATGCTTTAACAAAATCAATACATCCTTCCCACCTTCCGATGATGGACATAAATACAAAAATTTTAATATTCTATTCAGTAACTTTTTAATTAAATAAAATGTATGCCCATACATCTCATATACACGTTTAGCACTTTAATTAGAGAATTAATTCTTTTCTCTATCATAGCAAGCATTCGATTTAATGATATACTAAATTCTTTGCATTACACAGATAGATACAAAACATTTTTACATTTAGATTGAAAAATTAGTTTACATTTTATCCACAAATTTATAACAATAACCTCCTGAAGCTCTCTTCGAAATTCCTGCATTTAAGTAAAAAAATATTTGTACAACATAAAATAAGTGAAGACACGGTGTACGCGCCCCTAAATGCCCTACACTACTTCTCTTCATACAGTTATTCATATAACAACTTTTTGAAATAAAATATAGGAAGCGGTCGAGAAATGGCGTTCATCCTCGATCCAAAACATATCGGCGTACTAAATTTCATCAAAATATCTCAAACATTGTCGGCTGCACCCAAGAATGCAAGATGGACACAAGGACAGACGGACGCAGGGACATATGCACAGGCGGACACATGAACAGAGAAACAGAGGGATGCATGGATAGGTGGACACGTGAACAGACTGACAGACAGATAGCCGGGCGCGAAAGTTTAAATCGACTGGGAAAGGGATACTGAAACAATCGGTACAATAAAAGGCGAATCCTCCTCAAGCCTTTCATGCCCCGCTGTATTCGTCCACGCAAATTTAACTTACATTTGTACCACAAGTGATGTAGGGTATAAAAGCAATTGATTATTCTATTCATTTATTTTATTTCTAATACTATGTGTAAAGTCTTAACGTCAACTCTATGCTTCAGTTTACAGTTTATTATCTTTGCTACCGGTAGTATTCTTCTATTAACAGTCTCCGTATGTCTTTCAGGTTGTCATTATCATTGACCTATGCACATTAATAAGTCCAAACAACATGTAGTTATCAAAACACAAAAATTTATAAATATATGCACCGAATATATATAATGCATGTGTAGTCTACTTTTTTTTATTTGGTAAATTCATAATTAATTGATAAGAAAATAATATCAAGTTTGCGAGAGAAAACGTCAATTTGTGCAAAACCTTGAATAATTGTTTTGACATTACAAAAAGTAATCCAAACGAAGAACCCGGGTACACTAGATTTGTTTTCCGACTTGCGATACCGTGAAATACTTTTTAAGTAAAATGTATGACAAGCGGCAGTCGGTAAAAATTTCAATTTCATGCACAGCGTTACTAACAGCCCTATGCGGTCGTTACGACTGGTCACTAGTCATAAGAGAAAACAGTTAATAGTTTTCTTGTTATAGTTTCGTAAACTTGTATCAGATTTGGCATTTAATAGTCAACATAACGCTATAAAAAAACAACAATAACAAAAAATGCGTTGTGACTTGTCAAGTCCCTGCGATGTGTTTCGCAGTATTGTCACCAAGAGCCTTGTGGGCCTAAAACAAGTTGTAGGTAACTTGGAGACTAACGATAGCACTATCACGAAATTTTGATACCTTTCGTTTGAAGGCTCGTCTTTTATTACGAATGCATTACAGGATATAAGTGAACAAATACGTTCTTTTTTTACAGTTCGCGATATTATTGTGTGCACCAAGGCCACAAAGCTTCCCGGGTGTTATTATGTGTAAGATGTCGTCTATGGTTCTCAGCCCTGCCCAGTTCCGCATATAGCGTAACTACGACAAATGCTGCCTTGTCTTATTAAGTGTAGGTGTTCAGATTTTTCTTCACGTGCCCTGTGTCTAAAATAAGCAGCTTTTCATTTTTAAATACATCCTCGTAACTCAAGCTCAAAGTTGATTCTTCCTATAACTGGAGGATTGGATATATGCCATCTGCCCACGATATTTTTGGAATTCTGCTGTAATAACGCAAATTGAATGTCGATAGTATCTAAAAGTCATATAGATTCGCTGATAGTCGTCCGACATGTTTATGTCATGCTACCAACGCACTAAGTGATGCCTTATGTATCCTTGATATGCTTTACATTTTGAGTTGATTGAATTCCGTCCCTTTGTCATGAAAGTGTTGGAAAGACCTACCCTTGTAAAAATTGAGATCAAAAGCCGAAACTTAGCAGATTAATTGATAGGCACAGCTTGCATCTAAAAGTGGGTGTGGTTCATTCCTAATCCCGCTTGGCAAAAAGCTATAGTTAAGAACTCATAGCAACACATTAAGTTGACATTCGATACAAATATTTACAAGGTTCATACAATATTTCAGCGAGAAAAATCGCTATGATTGGCCTGCAAACATGCTCGCAATAGAAACCAATTAAAACCTACCATCAGTAACGACAAATACAAAGGGACATCTAACTCACAACGCCGCCTTTGATAAGCATGGTAATAGCTTATGAGTCTATATGACTAGCACTAGTATAATGAATTGATTTAAGCAAAGATTCGGCGCAAACTAAACATAGCTGTCGTACTTGTATCTTAGTGAATTGTATATTTTGTGTAAATGTGTTTAAAAATTCTTGACAGGTTCTTTTTAAAAGCTTTAATGACGCTTTCTGGGAATACGTTTACTGAACCTTTTCCTTTTTTTCTTTTCCTAATTAACTAAAATACGTAAAACAATATTAAAAATGTTAGTCATCGGACAGGTTGCTTTGTTAAGTACCAAAGAAGAGAGTAATTATATCTGTCGCGGGCCGAATTGTTTTATTACAAGCACTAACTCGTTTTGAAGCGAGAAACGAGTCTTCGGTAAATTAATATTATTTTAAAATATATTTTATAGGTTGTGGGGAAAAATATTCCACTCATGGGGAATAAACATGAATGCATAACATACAACGCTCTATATAATATTCAGCGTCAAAAAATTACAAGATTATTAAAGAAGAAGGAATAAATTTGTTTCTGTCGTCCTCTTAGTAAGCGGCTTCGCTGGCAATGCAATTACATCAAAGTTCCTTCTAGCGCCGAAAATCCTCCTAGCCTTTAATTGCTTCAACGAGTTTTCTTTCATATTTTCCCCTTCGCCGCAGTGGTATTATTGGCTTCAAAAGCAGGGAGAACGGTAGGGATATTAGTTGTGTTCTTGCCTGCAAATCCTTCTACAATGATAGCTTTATGCGACGTCGAGTTATCGTCATGAAATTTCCCTAAGAATATTATGAGTGACTTCACAAAAGGCTGTTCACACGTTAAGTCAACCCTCTAAGCCTCGTTCCTTGAATTTCAATCTCAAGCCTTTTTATTAGTTTGCCGCTTCAGAATACAATAAAGGAACCACCATCTTTATCGCTTCTGCAACGTTTTGGACGAGGCACACGCCTTTGTTTTTGACGCTCTGTTCCGCCGTACGCATGTCAATGCTATGCCTTGCATTCTGCAAACTAGCCGCAACATTAACCATAGATCGTGTATTCCTGAAGGAAGTACAACATTTTAAAAAAATGCAGTCCAATCTGAACCATTTCAATAACATTCGGCCTTGGGCCGTAACACTTTGGTGTTACAAATTTAACCAAAATATCTCATAAATTTCGACCTGTAGGTTGAGTACATAAGAACAAGACGGACAGACAAGCTTGCATCGCTATATTGAATGGTGGGTCGATATCAACGCCTTCTGGTTGTTGCAGACACACTCACAAAATTAATATACTGTTTTGCTATAAGTGGCCTAAGATATAAAAAAAGAAGTCGACGAACGGACAAAAAGACCGCATTACGCTACTCAGGCTGATTAAGTATAAGAAAAGGAATATACGTAAAAACTTTCCCGCCGGCTCTTCAATGGTTACGTCCATGCATTGTAAAAACACTAAATGAACGTAATATACGTCTAGCGGTGAATAGCAAACTCATTAAGCATTCTTATAAAAATGATAATAGCTACTAAACTTTTATTTACATTTATAAAAATCTTGAGTTTTTTTTTTTCGTTTATATTTTTGACCATTTGATGAGTGGATGATATTTTTGATGTTACCTAAGGTATATTAAATTTCTGAACTTGTTTGTAAGAATCAGAAACAAGCACCGAAGTACAATCTTTCCTGGTTAACGTGCGATGCAAAGTTGATTTAGTTAATGCCTGTCTGTCTCTATGTCCTATTATTATTTTAGATTTTAAAATAATAAAAGTTGACCTTAATCTTTGAAAATTGATTAAAAATTGACATAATTTGAATAGGTAACTGACTAAGCTCGATTGGTCCATCCGTCCCTCGGTCCATCTTGTTGTCGACATCAGTACATTCACAAAAATTACTGCAGCAAGTTGAAACTTGGCACATGCCCTCTTAATTCAGTTTCTCAAATTAAACTTTTGCAGTAACATACCCACAAACAGTGTTGCAAAGAGCACAATAACAAAAATGATTTAAGAAAAAAAAAAGAGAAAACAATTTTTTAAGCGAAAGAAGAAGATAGGTTTTTAGAGTGTACATACAGCGTACTCAAGCTCTTGCTGTATAAAAATGCACGTAGAGCGCCTCGTCTCACAAATTTTGCCACGAAGTTTAAACTCAGTCCACTATTCAGTTTAGAGTTAATAACTTTCTTATTAAACCCAGAGTTTACCTTATCTTCATTCCCCAGTTGGTTTGAAGTGTTTCAAATAAATTTCGAAAGAGTGAAGACACTACAAAGAAGTTCAATCCAAACATTTAGAGCTGTAACTTATTAGTCGGCTTTGCTTATTTTAGTTGAATTTCGATGACTGCGAACGATAAAAACTTGCAGTGCCTTGTCTATCTTGCCTATCTGTAAGGAATGTTTAGAGCGCTATGCGTGAAGGCATGAGAGAGGTGGGAGGAGGGGGACACAACAGAATTTATTAAATAAATACCGACCGATATTGGTCTGATAAATAATTTCTAGCTTCATATTAATATGTTACGTAAGAGGGAAACTATTAGCAAAAAATAATTGAAAACTGGAAAATGTTTCCATGAGTAATGATTACCGGCTGAATTGCATCTGCATGTACGCCATCAAGATGTCCTATCACTTGCAACGTACATTCCCTGCAACACAAAGATGCGTAGTTTGCCGGCAAAGCAAATGAACGAATAAATTTTTTATTAAATTCAAGCCAAACCAGTAAATGATTTTATTGCTGAACTTTCTTGGGAATTTTTAGCCTTACAAAAGGTTTGACAGTGTCAGCCTAGTTCTCTTTCACTCCAATAATTATATAATAAAATAAATTAGTAAACTTGTAATTAAGTATTTGCTCTGTCTATAATTGAAAGCCAGGCAATAAAAACTTATCTAAATTAAATAAGAAAATGCTATAAACAAAAAGCATCCATATATACATATATATGTAATATATAAATAATTTTCATCATTAAATAATTAGAACTTTTTTAAAAATAACAGGTGTTTGCTGCTATGCATGACGCAGCATACAAACACACGTAGAGTTAGGAGTGAGGGACGAAATAAAGTCTTATTCACAAAATCAAAATAAGACGGTTGGTTAAACAAGCTTGGTTTGAAGTGTTCTATCCCGTCGAGTAAGAGCAATGAATTTTGTAATAATACGGCGGTCAAGTCATTCGCCTGCCAGGTACGAGCATACGAAACCGGAATATTTGCGTGGAAAACACACTTTTCTTGTACGAAAATGAAAAACAAAATTCAATTTTTACAAACACAGAGTATCGTCATCTTGCTAAAGTGTTTCGCTCAACACGGTTCCGTATTCCCAATTAGGATACGAGTACTTTCTCGCTATCAGGTGGACAAAGAAAAATTGATATAACTGATATAACTGATTGTTCGTACAGGTATTTTTTTGTGTTGCTTGTCGCCACCAGGTGTCCAGACTGTAAACAAAAAGAAGGAAGACACAACTTCAAACCTATACATTCTCTGCACGCAGTGTTAAAGGCATCTATGACTATATTCCGACTATATTTCGTATTTACATACCTAGTACATCACTTTCTTAAATAATAAATTTATTCGTGTATTTATGGAAATGGGGCATTGTTTTGCGATTTCATCAAGTTGTTCGAAGACTTGATGAGTTTTTTCAATGAACACAACCCGTTCTACCAGCCCTTTTAGAATTTCCATTGATTTTCGAAATCATTGAGTTTTATCAGTTCTCGATTTTATGGAATTAAGTAGATTTATTTGCTGGAATAGATTTTGTAATAAGTGGGAAATTAGTAACGGTTTATTAGTTGTTCGCCACTTTGAATATATTAAGAGATTAGTTTTTTTTCGTTTTGTTTTGACGGTTTTATTAATTTACTTTTTCGTAGAAAAAGCGAGCGGGGAAAGCTCAAGCTCAAGAAAGATGATGACTGCAGCCGCAACAACAACAACAACAACAGCAGCAGCAGCAGCAGCAGCAGCAGCAACAGCAACAGTTAGAACTTATCATTGATACGAAATGAACTTGATGTCAGTTGCTGTTCGAGATTTATTCACTTCAGACGTATTTCGCTCTTAACTTTTTTTTATTCCGTTTACAATTTATATAAAAAGATACTCTTCCGTTCTTTTTTTTTTTGTTTTATTAATTTGATTTAATTTACATTTAGTTTTATCCGCGTGTTTAACGCGACTTGTGAATAAAATGCATTTAAATCGAATCGGTTCCGAAAAGAATAAGAAAAGTGAAAATATTTTAACGCAAACAGGAAATTTTAAAGGACTAAAAAATGAAAGTGCCACACAAACTGCTAAACAATTTTCATATTTTCAATTGGTAAGCTGCGGACGGGGAGCAGATGCGAGAGAAAATTAAAGCAAAGTTTTGAAAATATTTCACTTTTTTTGTTTTAGTTCCGTTACGCTACAGTAGCAGAACGTTTTCTAATATTTTTGGCCATAATCCTGGCTTCGTTATCTGCCGTCAATGTACCGTTTTGTGTCGCTATTTATGGCGAATTTACATCATTACTTATCGATCGTACCGTTGGCGTGGGCACATCTTCGGCAACATTTTTTTTACCAATATTTGGCGGAGGAAAAGTCTTGTAAGTACTTAGAACATTTGCACGAGTGTTTGTGTGTTTGTGTGTTTAGCAAATTAATAATTGCATCTCGGACTGGAGGTTACACTTTCTATCAAGCAAAAAATTTTTAAAAGCAAAACTTTTTTTTTGTT
Organism: Glossina morsitans morsitans; assembly: GCA_001077435.1. Classification (NCBI taxonomy): domain Eukaryota; kingdom Metazoa; phylum Arthropoda; class Insecta; order Diptera; family Glossinidae; genus Glossina; species Glossina morsitans. Next base: position 86 of record CCAG010007477.1, on the reverse strand, counting down.
TGTTTGCCCTTTGCATGTGAATTAAATGCTTAGTAAGGAAATTCTTCATCACGTGGCCTGCGCCTTAACAACTTGCAGATTCAATG
>CCAG010007476.1:0-69963 GCA_001077435.1 Glossina morsitans morsitans | reverse complement strand
AGAATTAAATTTGAATCTAAACCAAGGCTTTGCCACAGCCGTCGATTTAATTGATGTTTCAATACCTTTGGAGAGACAAGGGTGAGTTCAAACAATAATAATAATAATAATAATAATAATGATAATGTAAGTGCAAAACAAGTTAAATGAATTTAATCTCTGTTTGATAGATGGTATCATGGAGCTATAACACGAATAGAAGCTGAAACTACTTTGCGTCCTTTGAGTGAGGGTAGCTTCTTAGTGCGCAATTGCGAATCAACTAAACAGGATTATTCATTATCGTTAAAGTAAGCAAAATAAACGATTTTACAATAAACAATCAAATAGCTTATGATACCTTTATGTGTGTGTGTGTGTGTGTGTGTGTGTGTGTGTGTGTGTGTGTGTGTGTGTGTGTGTGTGTGTGTGTGTGTGTGTGTGTGTGTGTGTGTGTATGTGGGTGCGCGTATTTGTTTAACGTGGGAGCTCTCATTACAAACTAGTTCATCAATTCATCAATTTTCCCACAAAATTTCATGCAATATATTAAAATTACAACCGCTTTAGAGTAGTTCTGGCTTAGTCATAAACACAAGCTGTGACGTTAAAGGCATATCAGGTTTAAACATTTTATGGTTTTTCAATGTAAATTATTAGCTTAAGGAGAATCTTTTCGCTAATGACCACGACTTGGAAATATTTGGAAATCCCAAGTTTGTTTGTGAATTAAAAAAGCAACGACGAGAGCTTTTACGTTACTGACCTTTGAAAAGCGTCGTATTTGTTGCTGCTTGCAAGGATAATAAAATAATGTAAAGCCCGAAGGCAAATTTTTATTCTCTAAACGTTAGATACACAAAAAATTCTGATTATTAGAAATATCGATGATTTTTTCCAAAAGTTGGAAAAGACAGGTTTAGTTTTACAGTGAAATCAATAACAAAACTCATGGAACTCTTAGCTTAGACGAACAATCTCTACTCTACTTGCAACAATTTCAACACATTTTTAAAGCAATTATGAACGATGCTAACGAAAAACTTTGTTTCCAAGTCGCGATTTCGCCGCTTTCCAATTCATAAGCGTGACGAATCGCTTTGATATCTTTTAAAAGGGATTGGAAAGTGGAGAAAATCTTTTGCAGACATTGTATGATGGAAACGGTTTTCAAATATTTTTAATCGGATAGGTTGCAAAAAGATGTTGTGCGCGCGATCAGAAAATAATGAGAAATTTGTACATGTGCTGTGCTCTTTCCCACCATACCTAATGTCTTTATTTTCGAGTGAAACGTTTGCAAACACTACTCACTTCCTTTATTCCTCCCTTCCCACAAGGCTTCCCTGATCGCCATGGTGGCCGCACCTAACAGCAGTGCTCTTTCCCACCGTACCCAAGGTCTTTACTTGCGAGTCAAACGTTCGCAAACACTACACGCGTTCTTGATTCCTCTCTTCATATAGGCATTCCTGACCACCATGATGCCCGCACGTGTAGGAGACATCCTCTAGGTGAGTGGTCATGGAAAAACAAATTATGTATAGAAGAGTATCCTCGTACCCATTGGGATCTGATGACACACAATTGTAGGGGACAAGAAGTAACATTGAAATAATGACAACACTATCAATCTAAGAGTGTTCGTCTAATATACGTTTGTTGCATGAACGTGATAGCAAACATATTATTCGAAGCGTTACACTCCGCTAGCTGAATATATTTCCAACCTATCTGAAAATCTGTGGATATCACGCCAGCAAAAGCTGTTGTTCAGTTAAGGCAACCCAGTCATCGAGCCGTGAGTACAGGCAGTAACCCGAGCATCGAAACACTAAAAAAGGATATCAATCTCAGACTATTCGTCTAATTGTTAACGTCTCGTGGTCCGTCCGCTGTAAAGTTGTCCAAGACGACCTTGGGCTTTCTTATATTAATCATCAAAAGCAAAGATTTTCGTCAGAATGCTTGGACAAGTTGAATAATTGCGCAAGTCCTTTGTCAAAATATCTTGCAAGTGAATCCAACGAAATAGTAAGATTCAAAGGGCATTGGACACTAGATAGATGGGATTAGTAACCAAAATATTTTTGTTCCTTAACTTATTTCAGTGAATTGCCTCGCTTTCTTCAATACCTGTTTATTTACTTGAACGTCGTATATGTATTGTGTGTGTTCTACAGATTTCATTGAGAGACAATAAATGCAGTCATTTACCGCAACCCGCCGCAGCATTTACTTATTAACTTTAGTGAATAAATTGTAAACAATGTATGTGGATATAAAACAATATTTATTCCATTCACTTGTAAGACAGTCAGTCTGACTTCCCAAAGTACAAATGCATTCAATATTTAAATAATTTTCAACATTTACTTCAGCCGCTTTAAAGTACCCTAACTAGAACGTTAAATCAACATGAACTTGGTCTGCCAAGACAGTCCTTTTTGGTTTATTTGGGGATTTGTATCTTTGCTAAATCGTATACAATGTTAATACAGATAATAATCTTCAATATTCATGCCTTTCCATTCCAAGCAAGATGCCGTTGGCATTGGATTAAAATGAACACGTCCCACCAGGATGCTTATAGTAAAAAATTCGTTGACCAAATAGTTATAAAACTAAGATAAAATTACAGAGAAACCTCAGAAAAAATAAACAAAAAATATTATAACAGCGTAAGGCCGTCAATTGAAGATGCTACACTACTCCCGTCTATGTCTGATGTAAGGATCCATTCGCTTTCCTGATAATACACCAAAATTGTCCTTCGCCTTCATGCGAAGGCACACTATTCATTATAACGTTTATGTGGAGTGAGATAATATTTGCAAAAAATAGATTTCGAAATTGCCTTAATTTCCAGGTCAAATTATTGCTACGGACCAACTTATGTCTTTTAATATTTTATAAAGGACATAGGTGAAGAGTAATAAGTTCTTTAATGGCAAAACTAAATCCATTAGATTACGATCACGTTTTGTGGCCTTCTTCTCAGGAAAAACAAGCCTTCCCATCGCCTCAATTATAATTTTTGAGAGTTTATTGAAACAAAATAGTGAAGAAGAGTATCCCGGCGAGGTAACGTAGAGTGCTTAACGGTCGACGTTGGTTGACTACCTTTTACACCTTTGTTTTACTGACTGTCAAAGAGTGTTTTGAACGAGAGTTTAATGGTCACAACAAATTGTCGAAAAACTCAACAGACTCAAAATTTTCTACGCAAGACGCGTAAGTGCGCTGCTATCTCTACAGCAGGCTCTCGAATGCTGGTCAGACTTCCGTTCCGAATTGTAGAGTATCGTCACTAAAGTTTTTCTAAAGGGAAATTATATGACGAAGCACTCTGCATATTATCACTTATGTGAGCAGCAATCGTACGAATGCAACAAAAAGAGGTTGGTTCGACAAAGAAAATGAGACCGTACAAGACCGGTTAAACTATGTAGAAGAAGATGATTGCCTTGTTAGAGCAGCATCTGCGAGTACATTTCTAGCGAACACTTTGAATAAGTAGACTTAAGATTTAAAAATAATATCCGACTGTCCGGATACAAAACAACTAATTAAGCAAATTTATTAAGTTCCAACTTAAGACTTTTTAACCGAATTCACAAAAACGGTTCACTTCTTATTTGGCAGAACTAATGCAACGCACGATGAAAATATGCAGGCTATTAAAGTCGATGGTTGGGCTTTCTTGTTGGGCAGCATCGTGGGCTCTGCACTGCAACTGTTAACTATAGCGATCTCTGTGAATATACTGAATAAATCAGCTCTAAAGCAGGTAAATACTGGACTGAACAAACCTAAATGGATTCTATGAGAACAAACATACACCTTTTTCTAGATCTCTCGAGTACGGAAATTATTTTTAGAATCTATTCTAAGGCAAGATATGTCATGGTACGATACTAATTCTGGTAACAATTTTGCTGGCAAAATGGCAGAGTAAGTTGACTTTCATTTCTAATTATTAGGATTGATTTAACCAATTTTTTGCTTTCGCCTATTTAGGGATCTTGATAAAATGAAAGAAGGGATTGGGGAGAAAATTGGAATATTTACTTATTTGATTGTGACCTTCGTTCTTGGCATTGCCGTCTCGTTTTTCTACGGCTGGAAGCTAACCCTAGTTATGTTACTGTGTTGTCCATTTATTGTACTTTCAACGGCATTAGTGGCTAAAATACAAAGCTCCTTAACTGAGAAAGAATTGAAGGCGTATTCAAACGCAGGTGCAGTAGCCGAGGAGGTTTTCTCTGGTCTACGCACTGTATTCGCATTTGGCGGCGAAAAGAAGGAAGTGCAACGTTTCACAAATTTACTGAAGCCAGCTGAAGATATGGGTCGTAAACGAGGTCTGTACTCTGGTATTGGAGGTTGCATTATGTGGTTCATTATTTATTCTGGTTATGCTTTGGCCATGTGGTACGGAGTAAACCTAGTGCTATCCGATCGCCTCGAAGAGCATAAAAGCTATACACCTGCAGTTTTGGTTATTGTTCTGTTCGGCATTATAATAGGAGCCCAGAGCATTGGATTCGCTTCACCTCATATTGAGGCATTCGGTACAGCTAAAGGTGCTGCTCAAAGTGTGTTTACCACAATAGATCGCAAGTCTTATATAGATCCTTTAAGTGATGAGGGTGCAAAGCCGTCCGCAGTTAGAGGACAGATTAGCTTCGAAAATCTATACTTTCGGTATCCGGCACGAGCAGATGTGAAAATTTTGCAAGGCTTCAGCTTAGAAGTAAATGCAGGTGAAACAGTCGCTTTAGTGGGAGCTTCAGGATGTGGCAAGTCCACCACCTTACAATTATTCCAGCGCTTCTATGATCCCTTAAGCGGTGACGTGAAATTGGATGGACGTAACATTAGAGATTTAAATGTAGCCTGGCTACGTGCACAAATTGGTGTGGTAGGTCAGGAACCAGTTCTTTTCGCTACTACCATCGAAGAGAACATACGGTATGGTAAGCCTACAGCTACAAAAGAGGAAATTAAACAGGCCGCTCGCATTGCCAATTGCCATGACTTTATCGTCAAGCTACCCAAAGGTTATGAGACTATGGTGGGTGAACGCGGCGCCCAAATGTCTGGGGGGCAAAAGCAACGTATAGCTATAGCAAGAGCGATTATCAACGATCCCAAGATATTGCTATTAGATGAGGCGACTTCAGCTTTGGATCCTACATCGGAGAAAAAGGTGCAAATTGCTTTAGAAGAAGCCAGTAGGGGTAGAACTACCCTGGTGGTCTCTCATCGTCTTTCGACCATCACAAATGCCGATAAAATTGTATTTGTAAAGGATGGTGTAGTTGCTGAACAGGGCACACATGAGCAACTAATGGCTAAGGGTGGTTTATACAATCAACTGGTGAATATAACTAAAACCAGTGAAGAATTGGAGGACGATGACGATGAACAACAGCAGGCAGATATTGAAGCAAAAATAAACAACAATGAACCTGAAGAAGAAGAGGAAGAAACAGACGAAGAGGAGGAAGAGGACAAAGAGTCAACAGCAGCGACCCAAGCTTACGACAATGGTGGCTTTACGCTTGAACGTGGTGTTAGTGATGTGAGAGAGAGTGAGAAAAGTAAGTGGCTCTACTTGTTTGCTGTATGTAAACACACTTCGCATACATAATTTATTCGTTTTGGGATTTACAGGGAAACGAAAAAAATCGAAAAAAAGTAAAAAACGAGTGAAAAAAGAGGAAGAGAAAAAATATGAAGTATCCTTTAGTCGTATAATGAAGTTGAATGCTCCCGAATGGCCGTACATAGCATTAGGTTGTGTAGCTGCTGCTCTTCATGGTGCTACATTTCCCGCTTGGGCAATTTTTTTTGGTGATTTTTTTGCGGTGAGCACCTTTTCAGTCTTTCGTTAAAGCTTATAACTTAAACTAGTTTTATTTCCATTTATTTCCTTCCTACTACAGATTATGTCGAACGCAGATAACGCGTATGTGCAATCAGAGGCGACATTTTTATCGTATTTGTTTATGGCAATTGGTGTAGTGGCGGGTCTGGGTACTTTTGTGCAAACATTCATGTTTAACACGGCCGGTGCTAAAATGACTTCACGTTTGAGGCGCGATACTTTTGAAACGCTTCTAAAGCAGGAAGCGGCTTATTTCGATCATTCTAGCAATTCAGTGGGAGCACTGTGTTCGCGTTTAGCGGCTGATTGTTCCAATGTTCAAGGGGTAAATAGCAAACCATTGCATTGCTGTCACTTGCTTATTATCTATCTTCTATAGGCAACCGGTACCCGTATTGGAATGATGCTGCAATGCTTATCCACTTTACTGGTAGGCATAGCCGTAGCCTTTGTATACTCTTGGAATTTAACTTTAGTCACAATCGTCTTGGTGCCGTTTATATGTCTGTCTATATTCTTAGAATCGCGTTATATGGAGTCGAGTTCGCTTACTGAGAAAGCGGCTTTTGAAAGTGCTTCACGAATAGCTGTGGAAGCTATAGCCAATGTACGAACTGTAACTAGTCTGGGTCAAGAACGTTACGTTCTGCAACGTTATAGCTCTCAAATAGATTTGGTCCATAAGAGTTGCGTGAAAAAGTTACGTTTTCGTGGATTTGTTTACGGTCTAGGGCAATCGGCGCCTTTCTTCGCATACGGAATATCTTTATTCTACGGCGCAATATTGGTAGCCAATGGTTTACCTTACGAAAATGTTATTAAGTAAGTTTGATTAAAGACTACGCTAGTTGAGTAGAGCAAGTAAAATTTATAGCAATGTATTTTTAGAGTTGCAGAATCCCTGCTATTCGGTTCGTGGATGCTGGGTCAAGCTTTGGCATTTTCACCGAACGTTGGTGCTGGTGTTTATTCAGCAGGACGATTATTCAAACTTTTTGATCGTTTGCCTGCTCAATATATCCCCAAGATAAGACCCTTTAATACTGCAGAGGTAATCCCTTCCATAATTATTATTAAGAGGACGAAATTCTTCAACTTTCTTCTTCTATTATCCTTAGAAATCCGAAGGTAATATCGTTTATGAAAATGTAAGCTTCGAATATCCTACACGTCAAGGCATTCCAATATTAAGAAATTTCAATTTGGAAATTCAAAAAGGATCAACAGTAGCTTTGGTAGGTCCCTCGGGTTCGGGCAAATCTACTTGCGTACAGTTACTTTTGCGTTACTATGATCCCATCAAAGGTTCAATAAATCTAAGTGGTACCCCTACCACCGATTTTACCTTGGAAACGCTACGCTCGAAACTGAGTTTAGTTTCTCAAGAACCGGTACTTTTCGATCGTAGCATAGCAGATAATATAGCGTACGGCAATAATTGCCGTGATCCCATGCCAATGACGGAAATCATCGACGCCGCGAAGAAAGCGAACATACATGATTTCATTACCTCTCTCCCTCAAGGTTATGAGACGCTCTTAGGTTCCAAAGGAGCACAGTTATCGGGAGGGCAGAAGCAACGTATTGCCATTGCTAGAGCGATGGTCAGAAACCCAAAAATTCTAATATTAGATGAAGCGACCTCCGCTTTAGATATGGAAAGTGAGAAGGTAGTACAACAGGCATTGGAAGTGGCGCGCAGCGGCCGTACTTGCATAACGATAGCTCATCGGTTAACCACAGTGCGTGACGCTGATGTAATTTGTGTTCTAAAGAAGGGTGTAATTGTAGAAAAAGGCACCCACGACGAATTAATGAATCTTAAGCGTATTTATTATAAATTATATATAATGCAACAAGTAACGTAACGTCAAATGTTTATTTTTAAGTCCTTTTAAATATAATATGTAATGTAAAGTATATAATATGTAATGTTAAATATAATATATAAGATTGATGTATAAGTTTCTCTTCGAAAGAGTAAACCGTGTACAGTAATACTTTCATTTCGTTTCCGGTGACCTAGTGCAGTTATAGGTGGCTGTCTTGCATTAAACCAGGATTGGTTAGAGCATTTTTACGTTCTTGTATAGCAAAAGATAGTTTGCGGAAGGGCCCTAATGGCAATCCCAGAGATTTCAAATCGGCCTCAGTTAATAGTAACAAAGTATCCAAATCGATTTGTTGTTTTTGAAAACTAAAAAGACGGTAAGAAATTTAGAGAAAATCTTCGGTTTTTTTAATATGAACGCTTACACTGGTAGGTATTCTTCTAAGGCCCAAGCGGTAAGGAAACATTGTATGGGTCCTCCGGCTGCATCCTGATCATCATCACTGTAGCCTTCGTTACATTCGGAGTCCGTATCAGAAAGATTAAGTATAGATCGCGATTTACTGGAACGAGATTTCAAAGTTCCGGAATTGGATCGGGTTGAACCGGTAGCAGCGGTACTCGACTCTCTATCGTCTGCGTTATATGACTCGTGGGGAAATTGGCTTAAAGCGGCCGTTACAGAACGTCTGAATGCTAAACTCCCCAACAAAGGTCGATCAAACAGACCCGGTGTTCTTTGTAAAGTTGTATCATTGCTCAAGCAATTCATGCTCTCAGAGTCGCCTAAAATATCGGGTTGAGAAAGTGAACGCGCTAAAGTACCATAATTCATTTTCGAAGAAGATTCAAAGTCACTACCATTACCATCCTGCGACTCGTCTTCGAAAAGACCATTAACTTTCCCACGTTTACCCAAAGTATCTTCATTAGCAGTAAAGCTACCCACATATAAAACTTCCGAATCTCTTTGTACGCCACTTAGCGAGGTGACAGTGCGCCTACCACCGTTTGCTTCTACTTCGCCTATTTTAAAACTGAAATCATGATTACATGCTTTGAACTGTTGCTGTTGAGCACTACTACTAGCTCTACTGGCCACGGAACCGGTGGTAGCATTGCTGGATTCCCCATTAATTAAATCACTAAACTTAAGCGTGGCCTTACTACAAATGCTGCTTTGATCGGCATCCTTTGGAAATTTATGCAGATTACCTTGACTGGACCAGATTTTTTGCTTTAAAGTCGAAAGCATTTTGCCAGATTTAGCATTCGTAGATAAAGTACTTTTTATATCACCGCAATCATTGTCTAACTTTTGCTGACGTTTCATATATTCCTTCATGCGTTTCTCGCAATTCTTTTCGGCCGCCTCTTTTAAGGCTTTAGCTTTTTTTCTAAATGTGAAAGAAGAGAAGAGACGATTTCATAAAATTGAAGTTTAGCTAAGGAAACAAACTCACTTATCGCTGGCTTCAAAGTTCACCGTGGCATTGTCCAAATATCGTAAAATTTCATCGCGATTATTAATAGCAGCTAAATCCTTGGGACTGTGTTTGTCGATGTCCAAAGCGTAAATGTTAACACCGAATTTCACTAAAAAGTCGACACATCTCAAATGTCCTTTGGCCGAAGCTAAATGCAAGGCTGTGTTACCAAATTGATCGCATTTATCGGGATCGCCACTGTGAGTTGGAAATTGCAGGGAATATTAGAGTGGCAATTTTATTCTTTTCTTTTTTTAAATGACGAATGGGCCCAATGGGATGGACCGTAATCTTGTAACATAGTAAAGGTCAGGAGGAAGTGAGGAAGGAGAAAGAGATAGGGAAGTGGTGGCCGCAGCCTAGTGAATATCGGTAAGTCTGGTTTCGCAGACTAAGTACTCACTATAGCTACGACCACTCTACAGCACTCGAGATTTAAATCCAATGACTGAGAACAGTGACTTAGTAGTTGCGATCTTTACTTATACGGAATGACGCTCAAATGCGATCAACTTACCCTCTACCACATAAAAGACGCAGAGCATCTAGATGACCTTCGAAAGCCGCCCACAATACCGGAGTCATAGAGTCACCATCCTTCGCATTGGCATCTTTGCGTGTAGCCTCTTTCAAAACTTCTAACAGACCATCTTTGGCTGCTCTGTAATACGATAAATTTGATAACTTCCGACAACACAAACAACAGGAAACGAGAAAAGATACTAACTTATGAAAACGTTCATTAGACATCTCTTCTAGCACCGTAGATAAGCGTTATGTTACAAAAAACTTTTAAATTTCATACATTTCTAAAACGTGTACTTGGCGTTCGTTGAATTGTGAGCCAATAAAAAAAAAGAAGTTTATACACGTTTCTCTAGTATTTTAAGAATATTTGAAAACAAAAAAAAGCGAAATGAAAATTATCACTGACCCGAATACTTAAAATGCATGTAAATGTTCATGTGCTTCTACTATTATGTGTACTCGAATGTGTGTGTGTGTGTGTGTGTGTGTGTGTGTGTGTGTGTGTGTGTATGTTGTGTGTTCGTATATGTGCGTGTGTATGTGTCTCTTTATGAGTAAACAAACGTAAAACTGTAAACAGTTATTTAGTCAGTCATTTATTTATTCACTGGCACGTTGTTGTTTGCAACGAGAAGTGTAATATTATGCGCTTAAGATCACATTGTTAATAAGATTCCATACATGCACACACATGCTCAAATGCATCGACATTGTATAAACAGCGTGCATCTATCTACATAACACAATGCAAAGCAAAACAAACACAATGCCGTACAAATTGTTCTGTTTCGTACACATTTCACAGTTGAAATGCAATGCTTCTTCACTCTAAAGTTTACTCGTTCATAACTTTAACACTAAAAACTATAAACTCTTCCTGACTGCCTATGTGTTTGCATATGTATGTATCTGTGTGTATGTTTTTTTTTTTTTTGTTTTTGTTGACAAGTTCAAACAACATTTATTCAGTTTCAGGGAATTGTTTTATCGTTACTTCTTCACACAAAAACATTTCTTGTAAAACTTGTACAAACAAAAACCCCATTAAAAAAAAGCCATAAACAAACTTAAGTGAAATTTAACTTAATATCGATCCAACGCGATCGTTTCTTCCTTAAGCAGTAAACGCAAACTCCGCACGCAAACTTAAACTAAAACCAAAGTTGCTGGAAACACCAGTTGTTAGCCATCGTTTGGCCTAGCCTGAGTTATAAGTTGTAAAGAGAAGGAGAGAGAGAGAGAGACAGAGAGAGAGAGAGAGAGAGAGAGAGAGAGAGAGAGAAACAAAACGGCAATTTCCATTTGAGAATCGCTGAAAGTCAATGTGTATAATGAATGAACGCAAACTTTAATAAGTGAAAACATTAGAGTCGGGCTAGGCCGACATATCAATACCCTACATTACATTGTCTAGCACAATTCTTATATTTGCCATGGCACACAATGATTATACCCCATTTCTACATCAACTTACTATTATGGAAATGTATATTAAAAGTTAGACCTATTTGCAAAGCCTATCACATATATATCAGGTACATCAGAGTTGTTTGGACAAACAGTCCCAATTAAAGATAATGCATAGTTTAATGATATATCATCGGGATAATGACCACCCACATTCCATGTAAGTATATAAATACATAGCTGAGCTTCAATATCGCCGTCCATAACTTTATGAAGTCCCCTTTATTGCTGGCACTTTCCCACCAAGCTAAAAAAATTACTGATAATTAAATTAGTGTGTAAGAAACAAACAAATGATAACAGGAATTACTTAGCTCCAACTCTATCTTGCTCCTTTCAATGTTTGGGAACTTCAGCTGTTTTTTGTGAATCGATTAACCAAGCAAGGCTTGTGGTCCGCATGAATTGTTGTGCCAAAGAGAAATTAAAACAATAAGGCATGTCTTCAAAGCTCACCACAGTTCATTTTTATATCAAATTACTATTATGGATCAATTTTTATTATAAAATATTAAAACTTATACTTTTTTGCCGTAAAACACAAAAATTTTCGTGAAAATCCTTATATGATGTAAGGTCCAATAATAGGCGTACGTGTTCCTTATTTTGTAGAGTGAATTTGTATATTAAACTAATATTATGGGGTAATTTTCATCATAAGATATTAGAATTTAGACTTTTTTACCCTACAAAGGATCAATTTTCCTTCATTCCTTTCAATCCTTATAAAGAATAGAATCCAAAAAATAGGCCGAAACGGTCCAAATTTGATCTGATTTTCATCATGAAGCTTTAGAAATTGGACCTTTTTTTCATATGAACTTCACCTTCTTTTATATGAGAGAGTATTCAACAAATTTCCCCAGCCGGGTCTAAACTATAGCGTTCGTCCATTGGTCAAAACACGTCAATGTACCAAATTGCGACCTGTATCTGGTACACAAATATATATGGGCAGACAGACAGACAGGCTTAGATTAATTCAGAAAATGATTCTAAAGCGATCGATATAATAAAATAAGGGTCTATCATAAGGCCTTCTGCGTGTTACGTCCGCACAAACTTCATGTACCCTGTACCACAAGTGATGTAGGGTATAAAAACGATCTTTTAACGTAGCGCATTATATAAGAAACATCGAAAAGTCCGAGAAATTTGCTCAAAATCAGTAACGAAATCAACATAGCCATGTCGCTCGTTTGTTCGTCCCTTCTTTGAATTGACACTTCCGATATGAAAACTTTATCTTAACGAATAAATTTAACTTCATATCTTACCTTATCGTAAATATCAATGTAATTGATTCATAGCACCGTTTACAGATACCAAAAAAAACATTTCCCTTAAATTAAAATTTAAAATTTTAGGGTTTTTAGTTTAATACTTTTTGTTGATTCTATAATAAAATTTCTGCTTTATGCTCAAAAATCAGTTTAATCGGCTCATGCGTAAGTCCCTTCACATAATATATCATTACCTACAAAGTTGTGCAGCTTTAGGTTTAAGGCATTAAACCGAGTGACTTATTTGTTGACCTTTCGAATAACTGCTTTATTCGTTGCCTGAGTTCGCCCGGAAATACCGATAAGTATGAAGAAGAAATAAACGCAAGAAATTATGGAGATTATAAGGGCCTGCTAACGAGTCCACTTTTATTTTAAAAGAAGTGAACATACTATGGTGGGCCACAGCCCCCTGTAAGTACACGAACTTATACTTATTCATACAGCGACTTTTCAAAATAAAGAATTATATGGAAAGTGATCGAAGAAGTAGTCTGATCCGAATCATTTTCAATAGCGTTCATCTCCTGCCTACAGAATACCTGAAATATGGCGGTCTGTACGTTGAACACAAGAAAGCTAAACGGACAGATAAGCTTAAATCGATTCAGAAAGTAATTCTGAAGTGATCAGTATAATAAAGTGAAGGTTTAAATCAAGTCCTTTTAATGCATCCTAGTTCCACGAATGATGCAGGATTTAAAAAGAAAATCAAAGAAAATGAAATTTTGGTATTTTATAACTCTAAAACTATAATTAAACGGCCCGATAAGGCACTATTGAAAAATTCATCGAAATAGTTCATCATGCGATCTTGCTTTTTCTCCTAAATTTGAGATTTAAAATATATGCAGTCATTAAGTTTTGTAATGTCGAAAAATCTTTTATAAAATGCCTTCATTTTTATGAATCAAAATACTATATAATATTGAACTGTAATATACTACAGATAACTCTACCTTTACTTACTGTCTCAAGGGTTGAATCTGTCTTACGAAATAATAGTAAACAGAAACAAATTTGTTTATTAAAATTATTGGAAATTCTTTCCTATAACCTTCCAACACCACATTGCATTTAAAATACGTTGTGCTTTTTGGGCTTTTCTTTGTTTTATCATGAAAAAACAGTTAGCTGGTTTCTTTTTCAAAAATACAACCAAGTATCAAAAATACCAAATTTTGCCATGCAATAGAGATGCCTCCAACTTACTACTGAGTAACACAATATGTTGCCAGCAGCAAAATGAATAATTTAACAAAAATTTACAACACTACAACAATTCTCTCAGCTCTCTCACCATTTCTTTAACATAAGGTAGCTTCTTTAATTAGGGTTTCAGAGAAATCGGATGCATATTCAACTTCATGCAAACGTAATTCGCTCATTTCGAAAAGACCCTGTACCGTTGGGAGCCGATTCACGAGAATTCCTCCCTGCCAGGATGGTGATTTGGCAGCATTATGGTATTTCAGTGCACATTTGCCACACTTTCGTTTTTACAGTTTAACAGAGAAACTATATTTTTTTCAGAAGAGCTATATATTTTTCAGAAAAACTATATTTTTTACTTTCTTAAACTACCTCTTTCTTAAACTATCTCTAAGGAATGTACAGCAAAGTCAACAAAGGTGATTTTATTTAAAGTCAATTTAATTGAACTTCTTTCTCAGAAAATTCAAAAATTTCAAACCCTTTTGGAATTTAAAATTTTTCTTTTTTTTAATAGAATTGCAAAATTATTATTATATTATACACAAAAAAAATTAAAAACACGTTTCTCACTACTGACTTTTGTAAAATCTTCTCATATACGCATTTTACGCAAGCGTTAATTATTAAGCATATATTAATTTATATAGGAAACTAACCGAAAAGAATAATTGTCTGATTCTCATAAAATTCTCATTAATATTCTTGGATATATAATTTTTCAATATCCTATTCTATATTCTTTTGGATAAATAAACTAAATTTTGAATTAAATTTTGTGTAAATAACTGGCAACTCCGCATAAATATCATATGTGAAGGGTTGTAAAATGTTGTATAAACTCAGCCATAACAAAACAACGCATATGGCTTTCGTATATAAGAAAAATAAAGAACATATACATATGTGCGTGTGTGTAGCTGTGTAGCTTTTTACTCTGCTCTCTTCCTCAGTGCAATCATATTTTTCTGTTTTATTTTCACAACAACAATACAAAAATGAATTTTACAATTTTAAAGAATTAAAAAAGAGACTGAAATTATTTTTAAATTGTGCAAATTATTGCAAAAATAAAAGAAAATTTATTGGAAAAACGTAAACCAAGCAAAAGGTTCAATAAACTTTATGAATATTTGCGATAATTTTAAAATTGTTAAAGACAACGACAAGACAAAGAATATGCAGAAAAGTGAAGAAATTAAGTATGTGCAAGTGTATGCAATTGGTTCTTATTATAATTGCTTATAATATAGCAGAAGGAGAAGCATTGAAACATCCTTGAAAATTAATAAAAAAAAAAAAAAAATACTATAAGACAAAGACAAGATATGGATGATATGATTTCCATGGCGCATTTTTTACAGTTTATATGCGACGGTCAAAAGAGGTTTATTGTCAAAATACAGAAAGGAAGCAAAATAGGAATAAGATCAACAACAACAAAGATTGATTAAAATTGTTTATAAGGAAGGAAGTGAAGTTTTTCTCCGCGCACAGTTGAATAACAAGTAAACAAACATATGTTTGTTTTCTTTAAGAGAAATTCTTTTTCTTGTAATTATGGATTTAGTTTTTAGAATATTTAGTGCCAATTATTAAATTATATGAGACGTAAGTAAAAGTGAAGTTTTCGACAAGAGAAATAAAAATAAAAACAAGGCGCACATCTAGAAGAAATATTAACAAGCAAAACCGTAACTGCCCACACTGCCATCCCTTCTCGAACGTTTGTCCCGCTATGGGAAATTGCCTGCAATGCTTCCAAAATCAAACGGAGCGTCCGTCGAATACAAATGGTGCGGCTGCTATTGCTATTGCTACCTCCTCCACCTCATCACCTGATTGGCACCACACGTCTATTGACAAACGTTACGCGGGACAAGCAGGTCATTTAAACGCTAACGATCAATTCCATCACCTAAATTACAATACCGTTAAAGTAGGCGGCGGTGGTACATTTTATCGTGAAAGGTCTCATGGTACGAATATTTCTTTTATCTTGAATTAAAATTTATATAGAAATTTTTCTTCATTCTTGTTATGTCCTTCATCCTTTTTAATTAAGAAACCGATGAATTGCTCTCTACGCGTAGTCCACTCAAACCAGCAAATTATTGTGATACAAAACGAAGTAGTTTTAAGAAATCTTTGATACTACTTAACGGTAATAGTGCCACTATGAGTGACATTATAACAGCTGGTAAGTGCAAACATTAAAAATGATCCAGACTCTGTGCTCATTGTGTTAATTATGTTCAGTTAAAGAATCGACAGAAGTTTCTGATAATACATTAAATAAACTGTTCGAAGAATATAAAGATCCCGATGAGGATATGATATTGGCCGAGGGTATAGAACGTTTATGTCGTGATCTCAATTATCAGCCCGACGAATTTGCTATACTGGTGCTCGCCTGGTGCCTAGATGCCTCACAGATGTGTCGTTTTACACGTCCTGAATTTATAGAAGGCTTACACAAAATGCGAGCCGATACCATAGACACCATACGTATAAGACTGGAGCAGACAATCGAGACTCTAAAAGTAGACTCGGAGCTATTTAAACAGTTGTATAGATTTACATTCCGGTAAGCCAGTCAATGAATTCTAATTTCATTTAATTTTTCCTCTACTTACATTTTAATAAATGACTTCTTGTCAGATTTGGTCTTGAACCTGATCAACGTATTTTATCATTGGATATGGCCATTTCGTTATGGAAATTAGTATTTACTGTACACACACCTGAATTACTTAACAATTGGTTGCATTTTCTCGAACAGCATCCAAGTATACGTGGCATACCGAAGGACACGTGGAATATGTTTTTAAATTTTTCCGAACAATGTGATATTTATAATTATGATGACACTGAAGCTTGGCCAAGTTTATTTGACGATTTTGTCGATTATGAGAAGGCCAGACTAGAGACATTACAAACAAACACAACAGAAAATGCAAGACAAGCAGTCTTACATGATGATGATAATAATAATGATGACAATTTACATCATTATCAGAAGCCAGCAAGGGAAGGTTCGAATGATTCAAATATCGAATTATAGTATTAAAGCAATACCATAAAATATACATATGCCTACGCGTAGATATGTATGCACATATGCATATATATATATATATATATATATATATATACGTATACAATCCTATTGCTAGAGAAAATCCTGAAAAAGTTATATGTAAAGCAAGCGTTTTCACACAATTTACTATATAATTAATTAATTATTAATCTTATCGTTAATATTAGAAAACTCACTTTTACTTGCCTAAACAAACATTTAAACAACTTTTATACATTCCCTTTAAGCAAGTTTGACAAAAAAACAACAACAAAAACACGCGTATCAGGTGAAAAAGGTTCTCATTTTATTTAAGTGCCGCGCGCAAACTCAAGAATACTAAACGATCTCTATATCGCTTCGAAACATATTGACGCCTCGTTTGAAATGTCTTTTCGTAAAAAGAACTGGGTTTCTTGCTACAATTTCTGAATTTAAAAACTCGTTTATCATTTTGTATATAACCCATATAATAAATTTTTTTTTATTATTATTAAACGACGAGAATTAATTTAACACTAATATTATAATTAAACAACAATTAGCATTTTACATTATATGTATACTAATACGTATATATATGTATATATATATATGAAAATAAAAAAAAAATATATATATATATATATGTAGGATTGAATGTTAATTAAATTGAAAGCTAGGATTTTTATTATATATAATTTTCTTTTCAATTTGTAGTCCTATGTGAATTAATTTCAAATAATAAATAACAACAAAATTATATTAAGCTCCATAAAGAATTATATAATGAATGTTTTTAATCAATTGCGTGTTTACATATATGAGTCTATCTTTAGAAAAAGTAAAAAGTGATCTGTTGTGTAGCTCTAATGCCAAGAATATCGAAGACAGCATATATAATTTTCACATTTCATTATTATATTTGCCGACAATGATGATGTTGCGATGAAATTGCGTTAAAATGTAAGTAAAAAACAATTGCACTTTTTTTTGCTGATAATAAGAAATAGTTTTTTTTTATTAAAAAATTCATTCCACAAAGACAAAACAAATAAAAACATAACGGCGGGAGACGGCCTACCATTAAATACCCCATACCACTTCGCTTAATGCAATTATTCATATAACGACTTTTTAAAATAAGGTTTTGTGTGGGAAGGGAACGTAAAAGTGGTGCGGTCCGAAGCTTACGTAAACATATAAAATGTGGGTTTATCTCAAGTCCCTCTAATATTGCATGCATTCGGCCGAACATAATACGCCGTTGTACCGCAAGTGGTGCAGAGTATAAATAATAAAAGTTAACCAAGGCATTGCGCGCACAATCGGAATATGTAAAGATTTATATTAATTTAATTATAACCAAAAATTTTTAATGATAAAGATGTGTATTCTCACAAACATCAAGAGAGTCATTTAGCGCCAAATTGATATATATATGTATACAAACATACATATACAAAGAAATACATCCATCGATATGTAGTGGTCGAATAGTTTCCCAAGTTCTTGAATGGCCTTACAAATCGAACTATCCATTCTAGTAACAAATATCCAACAAATATTATTCGTTTTCTCCATCCATAAATTTTTGTGTTAGAATAACTGTAAAAATCTTCGAACCTTTCGCTTATTCACTCCTATAGTTCACCTATCTTCGCTTTCGATTTCGCTGATAAGCCAAGGCACAAATATAGGGAAATAATCCGTCGTAAAAATATATTCCAATCAATACTCAATAACGGCGTGACATTAAAATCCTATCGAATATGCAAGGAATTTAGTTTTTTAAACCGTACCAAGTAATAACAACCTGAAGACTGACGTAAACATTTTAACCTTCTCTCTCAGTGCTTTTAATTACAATAGCGGGTTAACAACTTCGGTTTTATCGCGCCAATCTGTAATTTATTTATAATTTCTTTGCATTTAATTAACTTTTTCAACGCTTTGTCGCAGGCATTTCGTTCGTCCCCATAAACAGTGATGAACAATCATAATCAAAGTCGCTAGCTCGTTCATTTCATATATATTTACGTTTCCCTACTGCAATGTTTACGTTTCTTTTGCCTTGTAAGCATTTGTCTTTTAAATCCAGACATTCTATCCGTGTACTTTGCAAAATAGTTGAGTAAAAGTGAAATATGTAATAATGCACAAAAATTATAATTCTTTACTTGCGATACAATTCAAATTTACAATAAAAGCTAATAAAAAAGCACTTAAGCGTTATTAACATCAATGAAATTATTCGTTACATATTAACATAATATTTACCTACGATAATCGACATATAAAAATACTCCCAAGTTA
Source organism: Glossina morsitans morsitans (assembly GCA_001077435.1). NCBI lineage: Eukaryota > Metazoa > Arthropoda > Insecta > Diptera > Glossinidae > Glossina > Glossina morsitans. Next base: position 50,909 of record CCAG010007476.1, on the reverse strand, counting down.
TGGGATAAGAAAAAAGAACAAGTAAAATCATTAAACTCGGTCAAGGTCTTGTCCGCTTCACCACGCCTAATACAGGCTCATCTATTTTGTCCTTCCAAAAGTAGACATAAGTAAAACTGCAGAAAAGTATTAATGCAAACTAACCAAAAAAAAGTTTTATTAGATTTTTATACGACATTTGATTGGAAGATGAAGAATCCATTGCTCGATTCTTTTCTCTTATACTTTCTCATATTTATGTATGAGAAATTTTCTTCTTTTGTACATTCTGCAACTGGCACGCTTTATTTTTATACGAACTGCAACTGGCACGATCAAACTGTTATACCATACTGCGCTTGTGACACAGGCCGTATTAAGTTTGTGCGAACGTATGTAACACCCGAAAGGACTTGGGATAGACCCATCTTTTATTGCACCGATTGACTTAGAATCACTTTCTGATTCGGTCTAAGCTCGTCTGTCTATCCGTGTATCGAGTCGAGTTCAAAGTACAAGTTGCAATTTTTCAGACATATTAATGAAATTTGATACACTGACATGTTTTGACCCAACGACAAGCGCTATTGAAAATCGTTCGGATTGGCTCTCTTTTTCGACCACTTCCCACATGACACTTCATCTTGATAAGCGTTTATATGAAAATATATTGTAATTTTTTGAATTTTGCGGCAAAAATCTCTGAACGCTAGTATTTAGGCTTTCTAAATTAGTGTGAAAAAATTAGGGTCAGATAGAACAATTTTTTGAACCCCCTGCCATATAAACTTTTCTAAGGAAACTGAATCTTTTTATTGTAAAAAGACCTACATTTCAATATTTCTTGATGAAAATTCGTGCGTAATAATAATTTAACGTAGACAATAACCGTACCGAATTTGGACAAGTGCTTACACACATCCGCATAAGCTTAATATGCCATGCACCCCAGCGTATATGGAGACAGAAATACATATTAAAGGTTGTCAACGTCGAAGAAAACGATGTATGTGTTTAAAAATAACCTGCTGATTATCCTTTACAAACAATACATGCCCATTGTTCACTCAAACCATCTAAAGCTATTTTATTAATTAACTTAATCCTAATATTGTTTTTTCTTATTTATTTCTAATTTAAAAAATTGCGTACAACTTTAGCGCAGAGAGTAATTTATTATTTTCTGTTCCGATTTTTTCAAATTCAGCATTTTTAGGTTTCTGCTATAGGTGCTGCCGAATTTTGATAACTTTGAATGATTCATTCGTTTTGTTATTCAACTTCTACTCGGTTTGTGTCTCAAGCCCCTCTCGTCTTCGAGGCTTGACAAATACAAAAATTATTATATTATTATTTATAATTCGTATTACTTTTGTGAGTACCGATTCTAATGAATTAAGATTATCCCGGAAGTTAAAGGCAGAATCATCGGAAAGCGAATTTTGTGCAAAAGTTTTGATGTCAAAATATTCGTTTGCAAATTCGGCAACGGCAACGTGCACTTCAGAGGTAATAGATGAGTCACCACATATTACACGCTAATTTGAGTGCAAGTCTACGGAAAAGCTGAAGTCAATCGTAACATGGTATCAAAATTGTTCTGCTCCATATGGACGTCTTTTAGAATTATCGGTTTATCCATACAATGTCTGTCTACAAAATATTTATTTATTTTTTTTTTATGAAAGTTTTAAGCAAATCTCTTTGATATTAAATTTTAGTTTTTATATAAACGATATATTAAACTAAATCCATATTTACTTAAATAAATTTAATAAGCAAGTAAAAGCAAATTCATGAAATATTGAATGAAAATAGAAAAGTGAAACCAAAGAATTATTTGCCGACATTTGCTAGCTTATCATGAAAGACGAAATGCTTGAAAATGCGAACAATTCGATCGCATTAAATCTATTTTAGAAAATTACAATAATTATTTAAAGCCTTTTAGTGAAGTGCTTTTCAGTCTGTGAACAGATTGGATTGACTGGAATCTCTTTTATGTAAAACTGCGCTATCGAAAATAAACGTTGCGCTTTCTTAAGCAAACTTCAATGAATGAAAAACAAACTTGACAAATATGACGACTTACACCGACCTTTAGAGAGAAGCAGAAAATAACAAACGCCGACAAGTGCAAATTCAGACTCGCTCATTTAATTTTTCTCATTGTTTCTGTGCTTTTCACTTCTTGTGTTCAAAATTATGCAGACGCAGCTGTTTTTAAGTTATCATTTACTTGTGAATAGCAAGGAAATTTAGAGATAACATTCTTTTTTTGAGGTCGATAACTTCTTCCTTTTTTATATTATCGTTTTATTTTCTCTTTAGTTCAATCATAATAAAATTATTTATTTACTTTTAAAGCGTTTCTCATTTGCACATATTTTTTGCTTCGCAAATATTGCTCATAGCAAAAAGGAAACAAAAAAAAGCAATCAATACCAGTAAATCTTTATCAGTTTTTCTTGATAAAAGATCTGTGCAAAACAATGAGTGAATTGTCTTTGAATGTTTATATTACGTTCGAATAAAAGTGAATCATTGATTTGTTTAACTACACACATTTACGCGAGCTAACCAATAATGCCCTGTGAGGATTGTCATTGTCAATTTACTGTATTTCGTCGGAAAAGGAGTTGTGGAAAATGCAAACGTTACTTGTGCAGCGATTGCTTAAAAGGTTCACGTAAAATACCTATATGCGAGATATGTCAGTTGTTTTCTAAACGTCCTTTATTACGCTCCGATTTGATGGATATGAAATCGAAAGATTTGATTTTCTATCTGCAATCGAAACACATTTCAACGGCTGGTTGTGTGGAGAAGGAAGATCTGATTGGTCTGGTTTTACAACACATACAAGTAACGGACAGTTCAAGTTCTAGTAGCAGTCAAAGTAGTCCTCATCATAAGGGGCAAACGCACAGAAGTGAAAGTTTTAGTACACCGTTCGAGGGTATAAAACAATCGTGCCAAAATTTTTTTACTAATCTAAGCGAAAATATTAGTGATTCTTTGTCTTCGTTTGATACAAACAAAGCATCAGCGAAGCCTTCATATGAAGACTCGTTGCATACCCAGCAGCCGCGTATAACGATAAGAGAATTGCCTACTTACGCCGCCAGTCAGAGCCGTCCCCCGGCCATAAATGATGATAATCAATCTATCCTTAGTAATAATCAAAACCTGAGCAGTGCTGGTATATTAGACAACAATTTGAATAATAATAATAATAATAATAATAATAGCGCTGGGCATTCTTTGGAGGCAATGACCCAATTAAGTGTTAATCTGCCGCAGTGTGTTAATCATAAAGACGAATGCGACTGCTCGGATGATGAACTAATAAATACCTTTAATGAACGCTCTAGATCGGTGGAGGACGCTTCACATTTACCTAACACCAATGAAGCAGATCAATTTGTTACAGCTTCCACAAGTACGGGTGGCGTTTCCAGTAAGTTCACCTCTCAAAGCTCAAAGTTAGAAACTTTGGAGCATGATGAGGTTGCAGTTCAAGATGATAATAACGATCGTGACGAAGACGAATCTTTGCAATCGTCATTTGAGGAACTGGGTGCCATAGGCGGCATTACGGATGATAGTAAAACTACTACAGACACCAATAGCAACAACACTGACCAATGGCAGATACTTGATTTACATATACAAGCTCAGGTAACTTACTTACTTGTTACTCAATTTTCTTTCAGGAACTTTTGACGGAAAACCAGTCCGCTTTAACAGAGACAACTTTATCTCAAAACTATGAACACAAGAATAATGTTGCTCTTCTTCTTCTTCATTTCATGACAAGGTAACTGTGGAGGGAGAGCATACCGTTAATGTAAATGAAGACGAAAATTTAGATACTAAACAACCAAAAATACCTTTACGTACCAAAAAAGTATCCCGGCGACGTTCTGAAAGTTATATTAATCGTCAAAGGTCCAATAATTTCAGCGAAGATGAGGATGAATTGAAGCAAGTAAATGAACCTCGATTGGACGGTGAACTAACAACAGCTTCATCAAATAGAACGAAAGCACTTAAATCATGTCTACGCTGCGGCAAAAATAAAGCAAACATACGTCAACAGGTAGAGAAAATGCGTCGACACTTAGAAAGTTCACAAATGTCTGAAAGTGATATTAAACAAGAATTGCAAGATTTCTTGGCCTATTTAGAGCAACGTACCAAATCAATAGAATATTCAGATTCGGAGAACGGTGTTTGCGGCAGTTCAATGCAAAATGCTGTGCACACAACACGTCAAGAGGTGGAGGGGGAAGTTAGATTTGCCGAATTAAATGAAGATGAAGGTATAAATGTATATGCAACAAGCAGTGATATAAATGAAAAGATGACTCGCTTTGCTAACTTAGAAGCCTATCAAACAATGTGAGCAAAGAAAAAATTACATTCAAAAGCAAAAAAAAAAAAAAAGTTCTGTTTTTTAGACAAGAATTGGAATGCCTAAGTGTCAAACAACTTAAGGAAATTTTAATGGTTAATCGAGTCGACTTTAAAGGTTGTTGTGAAAAGCAAGAGCTATTGGAACGGGTTGAAAGACTTTGGAAGGATCTAAAAGCCACACCAGGTCTGTTTACACTTGTATATAAGATATTAAAGATATTAAATTTATCGTCCTCTTCTTCGATATATAGCCGTGGAGAAATTACCTTCGGATGAATTATGTAAAATATGTATGGATGCTCCTATAGAATGCGTGATTTTAGAATGCGGTCATATGGCTACTTGCACCAATTGTGGTAAAGTTTTATGCGAATGCCCCATTTGTCGACAATACATTGTTCGTGTTGTACGTTTTTTCCGGGCTTAATTATTTTAAAAAAAAAAAACAACAACAACAACAACAAACGCGCTATTCTTTGAAAAAGTTTCAATATTGAAGATTGTTTATTTTTTAGTGTAGGATCTATTAAAGTTTCACTATTAATAATATATTAAAATTAGTCTGAGCTCTGTTACTTTTTACTCACCGTTTGAAAATTTAGTTGTGGGGAAGAAGATAGCAGTATATATATATATTTATTTTTGTTTTGTTAATGGTGTACAACAGTGATAATATTCGTTAATTTAATTAATACGCAATTAACATTCCTTTAAGTCTAAAATAAAAATATAAATATATATGAAAATTACTTAATCATATAAATTTTATTTAAAAATACGACCACTTTTTTTCGTATATATTTTTAATAAAAAATTCCTTCAAATTGGTGCAATTTAAACGTTCATTTGAAAAGTTGTCATTTCGCGACGCTTGGCAAAATGGTTGCAAGAAGAAGAGAGCGATTTTATGCTGTAGTTTTGGCGCACTTTCGTATAAATAAGGAATTTATTCAATTTTGGTGAGCAAAAGTTAAAGAGGTCGTTTTCATTTTGTTTTTGGAAGAAAAGACACAATGATAGCATCTGGCTACCAATTGGTAGTACGTCATAATTCCAACTTGCGTCCAAGTTTTGCAAACGCAAACTTTTGGCCTGACCTATTTCTCGATGATGGCTTGCAATCAAAAAGTCTTGTGGAAATTTCGGGAGCGACTGGAAGTAGCAAAAGTGTGGTGCTTTTACAAATAATGGCTCGCGCTGTGCTTTCTCACTGGCCGCAAGGCAGCTATTGCGAAATTATTTTCATAGATCTAACGCACAAATTCGATGTGATCAATTTTGCCAACAACCACTTGAAGCGTACGTTAACACGGACTTATGAAACTACTCTTACACCCGAAGACGAAAGCAAGATTATACAAAAAGCCTTAGAATCGATTACACTCTTAAATTGTTACTCTTTATCACAATTTGAAATTGCCTTTACCGAGTTGGAAAATTTAATATGGAATAACAGTAATATCGGCCTATTGGCTATAGACGGTTTGGATAGATTTTATTGGGAAGATTGCCATCAACATTTGCAACGCATGTCCACCTATTACAAAAAATGGGTAACCAAACTCCAGCAATTATGTCAAGAGCATAATTTAAGCTGCTGCTTTACTGTCGAATCCAGTCATTTAAAAACTAAAGCTGAAATTGCCGTTAATTATGAATTAAAAATTACCAAAGATGCCGGTGGTTTATATAAATTGAATAATCGAACATTCTTTACAGATGAGAATGGCATAAATTTTGTTGATTAATAAAGATTGGAAGAAAAAACAAGAGTGATTGATTACTCTTGCCGGGTGTTACAGTATAAACCTGATTGTAAGTAATAAACCTATTTTTTTTTTATTTTTTTTTTGAGAAAAAATAGGCAGTCTCTTTATTCTGTTCCTTAAAGACAAAAGACGAAAGTCTCGGACTAGAAGATTGATAAAATTGAAGATGATCCCACGTCTTATAAATCATTGCTATGCTCGTTTAATTCTTAAATCTAAAGGTTTTTCACCACTTAAATCCAAATCCATCGATAATTCAACTTCTTGGTGCAGTGTATTGCTAAAGCTATCGGTGTAAAGTTGCGTAGGACCATCAACTTCATCTCTTAACCAATAACTGTCAATGTCTTTGCCTTTAATGTGACACATTTCTTCCATAGCCAAGCAAAAGGAGTCTTGTGCATGCGAAGGCCGACGTATTGAATTCGAAGACATTCCTATAAATGATTTGTATGCAGACGGCGTTATATGTTCTCGATGCTTAAGATAATCAGATTCTTTGGACTTTGATGTTTCTATCGATGATTTCATTATTTGTATCGAATGCCTAAATGTTTTTACATGTTTACGTAATGATGAAGGATCGGTGTAACGTTTCTGGCAACCAGGTACTTTGCACATGTAAGGCTTTTCCATAGAATGTGTGCGTGTGTGCTTGAATCGATCAGAAGAATTCGAATACGCTTTGCTGCAACCCTCGTGCGCACATACGTACGGCTTCTCGCCCGAATGCGAGCGTATATGGATTTTAAGATTTTCGGCTCGCGAAAATCGCTTCTCACATAAATGACATTGATGCGGTTTCTCTTTAGTATGAGTGCGCACATGAACTAGCATTTTGTAGCGAGCATTAAAGCCGCGTTCGCTTCTCTGACAGCCTAGCCAGCGACAATAATAAAGACCATCATTTAATGAAGCCACGGCATGAATTTGTGTGACATGACCAGCCAGAGACTCCAAGCTATGAAAGGATCTATGCAAAGGAGCACATTTTTGAAAAGACAAAGAAAGGAAAACAAGGAAGCGTTTCCCTTACCTTCCACAATCTAGCCAATCGCATGCAAAATCATTGCTACTTTGACTCGGTGATGATGTACCGCTGCTGGGGTTTTCGTGACTTGTAATTTTTGTTAGCTCCTCCGATAAGCAAACGTTATAGGGTAATTCCGCTGGTATGTGTTGTGGTGGACTTTGATCGTGGCCGATTTTCATAATAACCGATTGTGTACGCAATTGTTGTTGCTGCTGTTGTTGTTGGGGTGTTACCAATAACTCATTGGCCGCTAAAGTCCGTGGCGGTGTTATGGGGGGTGTGGGAAATCTTAATTGCTGTTGCTGCATTTTTGCGCTATATTCTAAGCAACAATATAACGGTATCTCTTGTTGACTGGACGCAGCTACCTCATAAAATACTTCCGGCCAATGATTATCATAATATGTTGGCGGAGTTACCGGTAAATAGCTTTGAAAATAATCTTGACTACAATATGCTACGTTACCATTCATTTTGATTGCAATTTAAAATAAAATTATTTAAAGAATTTTTAATTATTTTTTTTTTTTTTTTTTTTTTTTTAGTGGAGGTAATTTAATAAACCAATTTCTGTTATGTTTACGAAAGCAAGTATTTTGAACAACTAAACCGTCGGGGTGTTCGTCATTAGTCTTAATATTGAATGCGAATTGAGAGATAACGCGTGGTTCTTTCTTATCACACTGAGGCTGACAGGCAAGGGGGAATAACGGTCTAGGGGGCCCTTTAAAATGTGCACATACGTACGTACCTATGTGCATGTGTTCCTTAAAATAATGCTATAATAACAATAATAATTGCGCTAAGTTGGTATCGCTCTTCCGGCTGATCTTATATAAGCAGATATGAACACCTATGTAAGTGCGTGAATATGAAAAGTTGTAGATAAAGTTAAACTTTTCGTAAAGAGTGCAAACTGTTTACGAGAATTCTTCTGGGTTTCTTCTTTTTTTATTTATTTTTTTTTTTTTATTTTATTTAATCTCATACAAGTTTTATTGGCAAACTTTGCTATTCTATTTAAGTAAAGTAATGTTTGAAAGATAATAGAAATTTATGCTCCATTCAAATATCTGTTTATTACGGACTTTGGATGTCTGCTGCCAGTCTTATTAATAAAGTTGGGTTTATAACGTTTTCTTTCTTTTTTTTCGTGTGCCTTCTGCTCTACTAAAGTGTCCGACTTAAGTGCAAAGTCTAAGAGTGACTGTTTCATTTAACCATAAATTAACTGACAAACTTACACACACATGCGTAGAAATACCATATAATCATAGATAACAGTCGCTTAGTGAAAACTTCGGGCGTTGAGTTAATCTGTCTGGCCTCCTCAATTTTTTTTTTTTTGCAATGAGCTACATTCTACAGCTTATATATATATATATATATATTTATTTATATATATAATAATAATAAGAATATGCGTAGAAATATAAATCTGTAAACGTGTCCCCTTTCACAAATACAATCAAATAAAAAGAAAAAACTGTAAACTCGTATCAAATAATCATGTGCACACATACACATGTATATACATATATATTATGAATTAGGTAGTCCGGAAATTTCTTGGTGTTTTTCCCGACTCTAACTTTTTGCAGGTACCTGGCCATATTTAATAAGGATTAAAGGTGTGTATAGTTATGTAGAGCAGGCTTATGTTCATTTTGTAAAATACTTTCAAAGGAATGAGTAGATGACTAGACGAAGGACCACAACTAATAATAACTCAATGGTCGCGGGATCAAATCTCAAATGCAGTAGAGTTTTCAACATAGGCGAGCATACGATCTAAGTTATCCGGCAGCCTTTAAATTCATACTTTCATTACAACAAGAGAGCGATGTTGTCTAGTGCTGCAGAAGTACATAGAGAAATATGTGCTGCACATGGAACTAATGCTCCTGCAGAACGCACTTGGTTATGATTGAAGCTGATCAACACAAAACTATCCGTGAGTTTTATTCTTTATATAAAAAAAAAAATTTTTTTATTGCATAGCGAAAAAGCGCAAGAAATTCCCGGACTACCTAATAACAATATATATTATGCCTAAATACAATGTATGATTATTTTAAATCTGACCCATTTGACCGCTTCACAAACTGACGGAAACTGGATTTTATAATTTATTTTTTCAGACTACGCGCCTTTTTTCTTACTTTTTTTTTTAAATAGAAATCGTCATTTATTATATTTGTTTGCAATTAATTAGAAAATATTGTAATGAATAAATCTGATGTATTTGCACATTTTATTATTGGCATGAGTAAGACAAAATACTTTTGACGCGACTTTAAATATAAGTAATCATATATATACGGATTTATTTATTTATTTTTTTTTTTCCTTTTCCGAGAGATTAAAGTTTAACTTTGTTACGAAATAATAACAACTTTGACAAGAACCGAAACAAACAAGAGAGAAAGCTAGTCTTGGGTTGGGGGGGGGGCGAACCTTTGGGGCTCAATCGTGTCGTTGTTTGCGGGACGCTTAAAGTCGCAATAATACTGGCGTAATAATAATTAATTTTGCGATCGTAATTAAAGTTTTTTTTTCTCTTGTTCTTCTTAATTTAACACTTATTTTATTATTTCTCTTTTACTTCGTGGCAAATCATAAATCAGTAAAGACACAAACCTACAGAAAAATATGGAATAACTCCACTTCGGTGCAACAATTGAATTAGGGATATGGAGCTTACTGCTCGTATTTGTGAGGTCCTTCCATACTTTAAGCCGGGAAATGGACGATATCCAAGACTCGATTCATATGAAATGAAGTCTTTTCTGGTTGTCGGGTTTTATAAAAGTGCTTATAAAAACTATTTCTGCCACGACTTTTTCTTCTTCACAAACACAATAGCGGCTTTAAGGAATATATATTCTCTTCTAGAGGAAAATTTCAGGGATAAGGCCACCCCAAGTTTTGGTTAATATGCTCCTTTAAGTAATAATTAGGAGTGACGTAAAAGTTCAATTGTGGACATGGCAGATCTTTAAATGATCAGAAAATTGAGTTTTTGAATATAATTATATGTATATATATATAGACTTTGAAACTTTGTTTTTCTCTCGAAATAGGAATCTTGAAAACGGCACGTGTAAATCTTGTTGCCTTTGTTCTCGAGCAATTCTTCCATAGCCGGATACTTACGAGCATAAAGCGGCCAAGGCGAAAGAGTGATGAAGAATGTTTGAACATAGAAAAGTGTTTTTATGATTCTTGCGAGCCGATAAGAAAAAAATTATAAAAAATTGATCATAATATTAAAACATGTCTTTGGCACATTTGAAAATTGAAAACGTGCTTTTTCGAAGCTCCGATAATCTTCATATTTTTCATTCGAATTTTTCACACTAGCTTTACAATGAGCTTCTCCAGTGAAATACTTGGGATATTTCCGATTAATTAATCGAGATATTTATAACTAATAAAAAAATGTCCTTTTCTGGTTAAAAATTGAATGTTTTCATTCATATGCACGTCGATCGATATCTCAAAAGAAGTCCTACGTGTAGATTTAAACGTTTTTTTTTAATTCAAATTTTGACCAGGTACACTGCCGCAGAAGTTCCTTACATTGGGTTTGAAAGCTAAAAAATTTATTAAGTCTTCCGGCACAGCCGTTGGAATTCCGAAAAAGCGATATACGTTCCGTAACTGGCTTCTACACGGCTCATAACTTCGGCAAGTACTAACTGAAAAATGTGGGTACCTCGTATAACGATACCGATTCATGCAGACTCTGCGAGGGGGCGAAGGAATCGCTCCATTCTCATATCATGCGCGAATCCACAATCACATACAAGGCTGGCCGCACAGCGCTCCGAACTTAAGAAAGTGGCACATTTCGTAAAAATTGCAAAGCTGGAGGCTTAGAGGCTTAATGGACTACAATAGATCTTTTCAGGTCGCCGTGTGGATTGCCGATTGTATCGAGAGAGAAATCTCTCCATCGAATAATTGGTGTCGACTAACATGTTCAAATTATTCGATATCAGCACATCGATCGGCACCTATGCTGCCAATCGAAGCCCTTGCTGCATATTTTTTGCGTGTTTTGTTTTCTATCACTTTCTCATCATTTTCTCGCAAATTTCAAAATTGATTTAAAAAAATTATATTAAAAACTTTTTTGAAGAAGCTTTTCTTTAAATGAATTAAAAGGGCTAAAATAAATTTATCCGGAGTCATTTTTGTGTGATTGCATCTTTCGCTTAAAAGATGTTTCGGTCCACTCTTTCGACCACTCTCCATATAATGCCCTATTTTGCAAAACCGTTATAAAAAATGAAATTGCAATTTTCAAAATTTCTCGATAAAATTCGCTCTGTAATAGTATTTGGACATTCCAAATTGGTTTGGCTGAGCCTATTTGTTGAATCCTCAGGCGTATAACCGCTGCCACGAAAATTGAATCTTTATATAGTAAAAAGATACAATTTTTAATATTTCTTGATGGAAATTAGTTCGTAATAGTAAATTGGCTATTGACCGGTCAACTTTAACGAGTTTGGAGCCGATCTACTTCTTGGATACCATCGCATGTAAGGATTCCTTCAATATGCGGGCTCTCATGAAAAGTATGGCTCTGCATGAAAATAATGGGCAACTTTTGGTATATTACGTTCGCGAACGCAGGGAGCTGCAAAAATAGACAGGCAATTATTTTTGAAACTAGTTGTAATATCCAAAATCTGATTACATATATATTATAGAGTAGTCAGAACATCGTATTTTAACTGTTATATGAAATGAATGTTATAGCATCCACGACAATGTAGATCATATTTTTCAACTAGGATGACTTAAGGAAATTTGTAAATACACGGAGAAAAATAAAAAAAATCAGAAAGTACTTAATGAATCAATTGGTCATTACTTTGAAATGTATATTAATTACTAAAACTTAAGGTTACATGAAATTAAATGAACAAAAATTGCCTTTAAAATTTGAATGCTGGAATGCTGAAATTCACGTCATTTTGCGTCACTATGAAAATGAATGCTGTAGCATTCGCGTCCGCGAACTTGTTAACATAACGAGTGAATAACTGTGTTAGTGGAAGTGGTGTAGATGCAGGATATTTGACAGTCGGGCGTGGCCGACTATAATGTTCTTGCTATATATGCTGACACGGTGATGATCAGGAAAGATTAGAGGATTCGGAGGTAGGAAGAATAGAAGATTTTTGGAGAGAAATTCCAAGTGGAATCAAGAATATTCATCCCAATGCTTGGCGGATGAACAAAAAAAAAGGCTACATTCAGGTGATGGCGCTATGAATTTGAAGTTAGAACGAAGCTGGATTTTTAAAAAAAGTTTCCGATGTCCGTGTGTTTGTAAGTGCGCGCGTGTGTGTTTTAATGTGAACCTACTAAATGTGTCTTTAGCACAATACGTGCGTGTTCTAGTTATATAATTATTGAATCCACCTAACCGAAGTTTTCTTTTCAAGTTAGGTTTCCATTTAACCTAACCTAAAAAGAGGCGAGAAGTCGTCAGAAAATATCTAGAAATGTTAAATCATTTCAAGCATGAATATAGAGAGTTGCTACGACTGCAAGCAGATATTCCTTCCAAAGAAATAGAGCTGGCAAAGTGAATGACCTGACATATCAATATTCAATTAATTGTTTTATCCCCGTCTTACAAACTTCGATGATTGTAGATCTTTGAACTCACTTGAACAATAAAAGCAAGTATATTAAACTGACAGTTGATATTTGTTCTGGAGCCATTCACAGTTTGTCTTATTGTATGTGATATTTAAGCTTTGGAGCACTTGGAGCAGTTGGAGTGACAACATCACCTTCAAACATTAATGTAATCTCTCTCCCTACATTTGGGAAGCGTTCAACACTCATTGCGCGAAACATTTTCTAACAATCAAATCGCCAAAAAAAAAGGTTTTGTTAAAATTTATTTAAACTATTTCCAGCAGATATGGAATGTTCAGTTTTGCATTTAGTTGTCTCTTTCGCATTTTTCGTGAATACAAAGTCTAACGGACAAAACATAATAAAAAGTATACTATATATGTTATCAGTTGCCCCCCAAAGCTTATACAAAGCAGCAATAAAAGCTGACTTTTTTTTTTTTGAGCAATACACACACACATTTATTGTATTAACAGAGCAATTATAAAAGGAGATAAGCATTAAAAAAAAAAGATTCAATCAAAATATTTATACAAAGTATCAAATTTTTATTCCGAGATCAGTGATGCATTCCTTGCTACGGTAAAAGAACTCAAACCAAAAGCAAAAATTGTTTCAATCATGTTTTACTCGGTCTGATATTACACGACTACCTTTAGGTATTTTTCTATAAGCAAAGCTATCTGTTTTATTTATTTATTGTTTATATGTTTTCGAAGAATCGAAAACAGAGTTATGCACAAGCCAATCACGATTTATAAACAAATACTTTTTCAAACATTTCAATTAAAATTTCGCGAAAATACCAGCTTTCGTAATTCGTATTGCGATGAGTATACCAACAGTATTCCAGCTTTAAAAGTAGATGACTAAACTCACTATATCAACATGATACTGCAGCAATCACGACAGCAAAAGAAAGAACAAAGATCGTGGGGGTCCACCAACCAACCGTAGGCATATAAACAGACGTCTTCACAGAAACTCCTTCTAATTACTTACTTACTATTAGTCAAGCGAGTAATGAGTAAAAATAGGTACTTATATTACGATGTTGACCCTCCACGATGCGCTGTAGTACAACAACGCTTACATTATTTTCTTACATTATCTTCATTATCTTAACGTGTGGCATTTTCAATTCGGTTTGACTTTATTTCGCATTTAAAAATACATCAAAAACTTACGTTTAGCGACTCATTGTTTGTACTGCTTAAGGAGCAATTAGGAATTTTCTATATTTACTGTTGCTACTAAATGTAACATCCGCTGCTTCAATAGTTTTAAGTATGCTCTTATTTACTACTTGGTGCGGCTAGTAGGTGATACGAGATTCATTGATCTCGCCTACATTGAACATCTTTATTCCTCCACGTAACGTACGTTTTCCGCAGGTGTACTGGTTGGCCAAGCTACTTCAAAATTAAGGCTACACACATCATTATGAATAGAAACTCAAGTGCAATGCGTACAAATTATTCTGTTTTATTCTATTGAACGATATTCGGATGGCATTCCCACGCTACTACTATATAAAATCATTTAAATGTTGGTTTATGTATATTGTCAGTTGCTCTTGGAATAACGGTGTTAGCATACGATCCGTGCTAACGTTTAAACTTACAAAAAATTGACGGCTGAAACGTTTACTTAGTCTTTCTGCAAGAAATTGAGAATCCGATAATGAATTCGTTCCAAATATGGTGGTACCCAAAATCTTCTTATCTTGCGGCATTTCCATTGCCACTGCTATTTCATCGAGACATTCCGGTTCAATATTACTGATGAAGAGCATAGTGGAACCATTCATTTTTAAGACACGCAACATATATTTGCTTTCTCCCACTGTTAATAGTCCGCTATTTGAGGTAAATTTTGCCATATTTCGAAAAAGAGAGCACTTTTCGTATCCTAGAATCCTTGAGTAGTTGCCCGGTGAAGATTTTTTCCTATTTACTTTGCGAATACGGTTTACGTTTTACTTCACCTGTTATCGATTATCGATACGCACTATACACAAATCAAAACAAAGAACAGCTGAAAATAATTCCTCTTTAATAACATTTCATTATAATAATTTTTATTACATTTCACGTCTGAAAAAGTCGTCCCAGAGGAAGTTGATTAATTATTAATCGATTAATAAAAGCTACCGAACGAGTTCTGCTCTTTTTTAATTTCACAATTCATAACTTAGCGACTGTTTTATAAATAATTACAAAGTGCTTCTTATATTATTGTTCTCACTATTTCAATTATAATACGGACTATTAATCAAAAACAGCTGGCAGAGTTGGTGCGCTTCTACACTGAAATTTTTTTCCGACTTTATTATTATTATTACAATTAATTTGACCAAAGGAATAAGAAAAAAACAAGAACAAGCATCTTACACCGAGTTCTACTGTTAAAAAGGGGAGAAGGGCTGGGCAATGGCCACTATAGATGGTATAGAATGGAAAGACTGTCGGCGCTTTTTTCTGTTTTTGAGCTGAATTAGACGATTAGTTTAGCTTTAATAAAACGAAATATTATATTGATATTAAGTTCTTCAGGTATTTTCGAGATATCCATATGGTGACATGTCGCGGAGACTAATTGTCGAATATTAGAAAGGTTTTGACTTTCAGATGGAGTAAACTTTGTAATGATCCATTAATGTGTTGCAATAGTACGCCAAAGTACGCCTTGCAAATTCTTCTCTTCTTGATTTTTCCGACGGTGGTTTCATATAGAGGTGTAATCAGGTTAGGATTAACATGCGGGTAGTTGGATGGTAGTAATGTCGATAATGTCACGTCACTTTTCACTTTAATTTTTTTTCTAATACAGTGTTGAAGGTCAAACGATTCCATTGCGTCGGCTACAATTAAAAGCCAAATCTGCAGCTTCCGCACTTTTAATTTTCCGTTTTTAAAATTTTGCATTTGTTTGTCTGTGTTTTTTATATTTGCGGCAGTGTAGGTTTTTATGGAAATTTCGCAAATCCAACCTCGATCCCTTTAAATTCAAATTTCATTTCCCCCGAATATTATCCTAAAAATAGATTTATCGACGATCAAGTAAAGACTAGCATAGATTGACTTCTGCACAAAGCACGATGTTTTCCCAAAAGGCTGACTTAAGCGCCAACTTCTCCAAAGGGGAAAACTGTAACGGGTATAAAACGTCCTTGCTATTCGGTAAATTTGAAATTAAAACTTCACTTTAATCTTCGCGATTAGCTGTTGTTTTCGCTTTATTTGTTTTTTTTTTTTGTGTATATTTTATTTTGTTATAATTTTGTTTTAATATTCAATTAAATTACAGTATGTTTGGTGAAATTACGGTTCTACAATTTGAATTAAGAATTTTTTGAACCATTTTCTCGTTATTTATTGAAATTTTAAAATGTCGTGTAAATCTATTGTTAATTATATAATTCGGAATTTTTTCTCAAGTCAATTAGCGTAATAAAGAGTGGAGCAGGTTCGTTTTTATATAATTTAGTCACTTTTTTTTTTAAATTTAATTTTAATGAAATTTTATATTTAGAACTTTAGAATGTGTTTGTAATAATTTAATATTGCAATTATTATTTAAGCGGAAAGTGGAGATTTGGCCATTTGTCAAAAGAGTAATAGTAGTATTCGTGTTATTTTTCTTCTCTTTCCATCAAAACTTTTTAGAAGCTTTTTAAAAAAAAAATATTAAAAATAAATTTTTGGAAAATTACTGAAAATATCTAAGATGTGCGTCTATGTAAACAAGAGCTGAAAAGGCAAATTTATTAAATTCCAAACGGAGCGAGAGAAGTAAGAATTTTAAAGTATTTTTTTTTTCAAAATTTTGTTTCATTTTTTTTTTTATCCGTAAATCATTTCTGTGGGCTAATTGTACTATTTGCCGGAATAAGAAGCTCGTGGTATTTTAAAGTTTTTAATCTTCATCGTCTTCTGATTCGGCTTCTTGCAGCCAAGTTAACCAATTATTTACTTGAAACAATGCTGCGCCCTTTCCAGGATATTTGTCGGAAATTTCTTCTTTCCACATAATGAAAGTCTCCTCATCCATAACTTCGGCTTCGTACAAATATTTAAACCAACGGCAAAGCATACCTTCAACAAAAAATCGATTTATTTCATATATTATGGATTTTCTTCGCAATGGTTTGTGTTACCTTTAGGGAAATTTTCGTTGTAACAAAATACTTGCAGCGCGTAAATTGCTGTCAATTGTAATTCAATGCTATGACCCAAAAATGATTTTAAGATCTGGCAGTATTTGTGTAGCAGACTTTCTTCCTTCTCTATCGTGATTTTATCGGGATAGTTTTTGATATCAGTACCATCTGGAAAGCTGGTTATTGAAGTGACATATTTGACAATCACCGTCATTAGGGCACTGATGAAACCCTCTTCCTTGTAATGTTTGGCATCTACGTTCGCCTTGATCCATTTGAAAAATATACTCGGAGTAGGATCATTGGTTAGCTGTTTGCTCATTTCGGCTTGCACTTTGAGTAAAGGATACAAGAAGGTGAGGGAGCGATCGTCTAATATCTCAGACAAGCGTGTTTTATTACGATCGACTTCTGGCAAACAACTCATAAGATCGATTTTACTGGCGCGGAATTTTTCTTCCAGTTGTTCCTTACCAACGGTCTTGTGCAACTGCTGCAGTACCAGCAAGAACAATGGATAATGTTGACCGTTATCCGTATAGTTAGCTATTTCGCCTAATTTGAGTAAGCCGGGATCACCTAAAGTAGCTTTACCCAATAAATTAGCCACATGCGTCGTAATGCGCGGATTCAAAGCTTCGCGTTCATTAATTTTGTTAACTACTTGTCTGAACACTTCTAACAATAGATTTGGCTTAAAATTGGCTTGTTTACGCAAGGCCACTAAGAAATTCAAAACGCGATCCAAATACTGTTCTTCCGCTTTCTCCAAAACATCTAATACAATGTTAATGCACGCGTCTTTCATACATTTTTCATGAACTTTTAAATCCAAAAAACCTTGAAGCAATTCGTTGAACTGCTTATCTTCAATAGCGGACTCCTTTTCTCCAGCGCTATTTTGATCATTTTGGCTCATTTTGTCAGTTTCTGAAAAATAGAAAAACTTTTCCTTAATAAAAACGGCAGTTTTCTTCAGCACCTCTTCCTTATTAAAGGCTTTCTCTTTTTTTTGTTGCTTGCTGGAACCAGTGGCACCAGCTGCTTTCTCAGTAGAGCCTTGTTTAGTGACCAACTGAACATTTGTGGAAGTAGGTAGATGAGATTTTTTATTCTCCATATTATTAGTATCTTCCGGAACATCATAGCTATTTGAAGATATTTGTTGAAAAGATAAGCCATTGTTTCCTTGCGTTTGAAAAGTTTTCGCGTTCATTTTATCAGTAATGACACTATTTTGTTGGTAGGCCCCAGACGGCTTATTTTCTTGATCTTCTTTATATCTCGCCGAAGAAATCAAACGAGCATTTTGCTGTGTATTCAGATGTGCCGTGGGATTGCTGAGCAACGGATATTGTGAATTGGATAATTGTGAGTCCCTATTTTGGTTATTATTCATATTTCCGTTTGTGTTTGCAGAGTTATTGTTAGCTCCCGAAGCAGTGGTTGGTGGAGTTGAAATGGGCAGCAAAGGTGGAAGTTTTTGGTTTTGCGATGTAGCTTTGAACAGCAATGAATTCGGTGCTGGGCGCATTTGCAAATTCTCGACACCATCTTGATTAGTTGACATGAGATTGCGTTTGAAACGTGGTGCCAACTCCTTGTTGTTCATTTGATTGTTATTGTTATATTGAGAGTTCGATTGTTCGCGGTGTTGGTTGCGATCATCGCGATTGTTTCCACTCACACTAGGACCCCCACTACCTTGTTGTTTATTGTAACGATTATTATAATTATTCTGATTGTTACCCTGACCGCCACGTTCACGATTTTGATTGTTATACGGTCGATTGTTGTTAACCGGTGGTGTAAATCTACGAGAGAAAGAGAAGGAAAGGCAATTACAAATTGTTTATGCATACACTTTCTCAGGCTCCCTGCAATTTGGCATTTTAATTGCGAGCTCACTGAGTTGTCTAATCATTACTTACGGTGGTATGATGGGCGAAGCTCCGGTTACACTTAGCCCTGAGAAAACATCATTTAAACCACAGTTTAAATGGAAACGATTCATCCAGTTGTCATTGTCGCGATCGTCACGATTATTGCGCATGTCGCGATTTCGATTTGCGAATGGTGTGCGTATTAAGGGTCCGTCGTCATCACTGCGTATTTGCTTTATGGGGACTGGACCTTCAGTGGTGGCCACTTTGCGTGGTATCCAATTATTCTCACGTAGTTCGATGACATCCTTTAGCATAAAGCGTATCCTGGGCGGATAATCGGTGGATTTCGATCGGCGTTCCAATTTCTCAAAGTACTGATTCATCAGCTCTTTGCCCTGTTCTGAATCCAGGTTCTTACCGCACGTTTTGAGCAACTGTGCCAAGCACTCCATATCTTCACACAACTCTTCCTTTGTAGCCGTGCGTTTCTTCTTCTTGTCCAGCAGTTCAATGATGCACTGATGCAGCACATTGTTCGATAACATATCCAATTTATTGAGCTCACCAATGAACTTGACATTGCCCAGCATGCGCTGTTTGGCCAGATGACGACGTTCGTCTTCGTCCGCATCATTTTCGGCAGCTGCTTGCGGCCGATGAACTTTGTTAAATTGGGAGTCCCCTTCAGCTGTATCACGCTTAAGGCGATCGTTGAATTTATTTCGACAGACGGCTATTAAAAGCCGAAGAAAAGTACACAAACTTTTCGGATCTTTTTCGAATGATGGCGCTTCCTCAGATAGACGTTTGCACAACTGCGCATACATAGACGAATATTTAGGTTCGTCCAAAGCTTTGTCGAAGATTAGCAGGATAACGCCGTTCAAAATGACAATTGAATTTAAATCAAGTTTGAGTAACTCGTCGCTGAGCTCCTGGAATTTTTCGGGTGTCAATTTATTAAGAATGCCACGAACTTTTCTAAAAACAGCATCGTTCTTTTCAGTTTGCGTGAGAGCATGTTGCGGACGCAATGATGGTGGTACCCAACGTCCGGCAGCCGGTGGCGGTGGGGTGGCAGCCGGAGTAGGTTGTTGGCTGTTAGTGACAGCAGCTGGTGCTGCAGGTATGGTCAACGACTGATTAATGAAAATGTTATTTGGCGAAATACCGCGAGAAGAAGACGACGAGTTAACCGATGAGGAGGGTGCCGATGACGAGCTACCGCCTACTGATGCATTGTTATTTTCTGTTCCACGTCCTCCAACTGCAGGTGGTGTACGATTACTATAAGAACGATTTTGATTTTGTGTTTGTTCAAAAGTTGTATTCTCCCGATCGCGATGTTCGCGCTCGTAACCTCTCTCTCGATCGCTATTGTTATTATTACGGCGCAAGGCCGAAGGTGGCAGACGATTATTATTGCGTTCTCTTTCCAAGCTATTAGTATTACTATTGTTGCTGTTGTGGTAACGACCCCCACCGGATCGTGGTGTATCCTCGTAATCGCGATAATTGTTTCCGTATGCTTCTTCTGTTGTGTTGTCCCCTCTTTGTAATGAACGATAATTGTTGCTATTGTTGTTGCTGTTATTATTATGGTGATGGTGGTTTACATGACCATCAGTGGCGGATGATCGTTGTCCGAATGATCTATTGCTGTTATTGTTGTTGTAGTGATTGTTATAGCCGGTATTAGATGAGGAACCGTATTGACGCTGTTGTCCGTTTCCATTGCCGTTGTTGTCATAACGCGGGTTCTGATGCTGGCGATAATTGCCGCCAGAGCCGGAATTTATATTGCGTGCATAATTGCCCTCTATAGGCCCTTGAGATAATGGTTGTTGCGATTGGTAGCCACTGCGTCTAACGTTGCCGTTACTTTCGTTTTGTTGTTGTGAATTGAACGGTCGTTCGCGTTCACTACCAATTAGACCAGCGCGTCCAGTGTGATTATTTGGGTTGCAGTTGTTGTTACCGCTGTTGCTGTTGCTGTTACCACCAACTCCAGCTTGTGTGCTTCCCAAGATGTCACTATTTTTGTTATAGTAACGCGACGACGACGAATCACTCTGGAAAGATCGTCGAAGCCGTGGGCTCACTTCAGAATCGTGTTGACGAATTTTGACGGAATTCTTGCTATAACCGGTTGAAAAGTGTCCCGAAACACCGCCTGCAGTTCCAGATCTGCCACCGTTCAAATTTGTACGGGCTTCGCCAGAGTTCGGAGAACCCTTGCTATTGCTGTAATTACCGTTACCACCGCCTTTCGAACGATTCGATTCGAGCGTTGGCGAGCTCTTGTCGAACTTCAAGAGATTCTTGAGATTATTGAATGTATCCGACGCTGTGGTGATGGGCAAAAGATTGGCGCTAGTATTGAGCAGGGTTTTACCGACAGTCGGTGTCGGCGGGGATTGGCCCCCTCCGCGGTTATGGTAACTGTCGTGGAAGCGCTCAGTATCGTTTGGATTAGCCGTTATTGCTAATTTCAAATTGCTGCTGCCGATGCCTGGATCACCGGTACTATTAACTCCCTCAATGGTGCTGGTTGTCGTGATTTTGTCAAACGGCAACGTAAAACTTGGCGCAATTCCTATTTGCTGCGCTTTTCGAACAGGGTTGGACAATATCCAACGCTGCCGTGTATCGTCGTAAGACTGAGAGAATGAACTTTTTAGCGTTGAATGAGGAATGGTGAAAAGTTTTCAGAGAAAATTGCAGACTTAAAAAGAAATTGAAAACGCTGCTAAGAGCGTCACTTGTCTAAAAAGGATAAACGGCGATAGAAACTTGCAGATGTGCTGAAAACAATCGATTAGATAAGAATTTGTTAATGTTTTTGTTGTTGTTTTACACTAATATAAGGATCTCGACACAATCACTATGAACGCACGATCACGATGAATTTTTATGGATGTACACACGAGGCGCAGGTAAAGTACAATTTTCTTCTTCTTATTTAAGAAAAATATTCTATACCGGAATTAGTTCATGTAACACAAAAAAAATGTTTTGTATGCAAATGACGCTAACAAAGTTCTTATATGTAAAATGTATGCGAAATCTGGAGAATTTTACTATGATTTAAAATTTCTTTTTAAACAATCTGTTAAGGGATGATATTTTAAATCTTTGTATATTTTTAAATGGTTGATATTTTGTAGATAGATGTCTCTTGAAGTTCTGTAAAGAGAAACGGAAAATAAAATCAAAACATTAATTACTTTTTTCTTAATGATCACAAATTTTATATAAAAACGCAAATTTTTATTACAATTCTACTATCTCCGCGTTGCGCGCACCTAAAGTCTGGAATCAACGTTAGCAAAATTTCCGTAATAGTGCCAACAGATACAAAAGTCCCAATATACTAGCTTAAAACTCAATACACTCATCGTTCATGTCCGTAATCTCAAGATCATCAGCAAATAAAAAAGTGTTTATTTGCTGACTGGTTCTGTTTCTGTATAATTTTTTTCCTAGTCTTTACCTCTCAAATCTTCCACCCCAAAAGCTAACCACATCTGTATATATAAGTAATAAAATTCTTGTTATTTATTTGATTCGCCTTTTCAAAGGTTAATAAATCAATATAGCTGTGTGTGTGCAAGATGAATAATCGTTGCTGTAAATTACAATTGGTATTTTCTCTTGTTCGTGTATGCGTTTCTAAAAACTTTCTTTGTTCTCTATTACGCTGTTCAGAGTTGAAAAACACGTAGAGAAGTTATCCAAGGTAAGATGAAAACAAAAATTTTATGTCGATCTCTCATCGTGTGAAAGAATGTGAAAACAAATATCCTTTCCTACAAGGTGCCTAAGAACATAACCTATACGTATGCCTACACAAAATTGTCTCGCTTTTTAAAAATTTTTCTTTGTTAAAGGTCGTTGATGTTCTCGTTAAAGTTCTTTGAGTTTTACACATTGATTTGAAAAGTATTTCTGCGAGCATCATTTGGAGTATGGTGCAATAAATCAATTCATACCGACAAGAAAAAAAGAGTAGCAAACTGCTACTTCGAACGAACTTAATTAAGATATGTATTGTGCAAATAAATCGCGAAAGCAAGAAATTCAACCTACTTTTTCACATGAATTTTGTGACCTCATTTCGATATACGAGATATTAGTTATTAAAGACTCATAAGATATACTTTTTGCTAATACCTTTTTAACACATAATCTAAATTAATTTTGCGAAATTTCACTTACTAAATTACATTCGAGTAAATCTTATGTTTTGTACAGGATAAAGCGACGCCGACGGAAATTTGCTAATTCGAGATTTAATGGTAAAAATGGATTTCTTGGAATTTTCTAAATTATTATTCAAGTCTTTTCAACGTATCAAATACGTTTCTATGTATCTACTGGAAGATTTCAGATTTTCTTTAATCTTGCGTTTTTTTTTTTTACTTTATTGCCGCCATCTTGTTTAACAGCGTTACATTGCGCGCTGTTTCTCTTTTCTCTATTTTTTCTTAATATTCATACTGTGATTCACGATGTTTTCAAACTAAACTGGTTTTAATAAAAATGTTTATTTTGCTCGATATTTATTAAAAAGAAGGAAGAAATACCTTGTTCCAACAGAATAAGAAATATCACATTTATTGATTCTTTTTCAAGGCCCCTTCCGTATGACCAAGCCCGAATATCAATTTTTTTGTGGATATTATATTTTGTCTTATACATACACTTGACATACGCACACATAAACGCAAAACTCAAGTACACATTTTCCTAAATTCGTCATTGGAAAATATTCTTGGTTTCAAATATTTTCAATAATTTTCATTATTTCGATAATATTTTGCAATTTTTTCACTGTATTAACATCTTTCAATAAATTTCATAAGATTTAAGAAACTTACCTCTATGTAAAATATATTTTTACTGCAGAATTAATGCACAAAGACGAAATTCCAAAGACAAATATCAAAGTGAAACAAAATAGTGAAGTATAAAATTTTTTCTAAAAGCATTGGACATCAAAAAATCATCGGAACCAGGGTTTCTAATCGGCTATTATTGCATTTTCGAAAATGAGTTGCCAACTTCCAAAAAATTAAAGGTACTTACTGAGATGCCAGATAGTAAAAAAAGCTGGTAGTTTTATAGGCACTATTCCATATAACATATTTGTCTGAAATAAGGGGCGTAATCGGGTACCTGAAAGTTAACTATCGCTTTCTTTAATATTTCACACATGATGACCTCAAGAACTCGTCTTTCCTTAGTTTAGCATCTAATTTAATAAGTAAAACTAAAAAAAGAAGGTCTAAATGTAAAAAACCAACAAATGTTTGAGAGCTAAAAAGTAAGGAAATCAATATAAAAACGTAAATAAACAAGATAGAGCTTGCAAAACGAAAATAAGAAAGTATAAAAATGATATGATATGATCAAAAAATATTGATACATTACGATGTATCGATTGATATGAATGGTGTTTTTCCGGTTCTAGCATTTTTTGTAACATATTGTGCGCGTAGGTCTATTTGGTTGTTTATATTAACACCGTATGGCTCACCAAAGTCGGCCAAGTCTAATAAAAAGTTCGATTTCCTTTCAAGTCTGATATACCCGAAAGTAGCTCTGCATGTATTAATTTAGTTTCCACTATTTTTTGATTTTTCATTGCTTGCTGTTTGTCAAAATAAGCTTGAGTATATAGCTTGCGCTACGTTGTGCGGGAAATTTTTGGAAAACTTTTCAAACATCTGTCTGCGTTTTAGACGCAAAATCATGACTATGAAACAAAATCGTATTGTTTATGTTCCAAGCACAGCATGATATTAAAGGGGTCACTTATTGCTGTTACTAATTGTATTCTGCCTCAAAAACGTCATTCTTCAAAAGAATGAAAAAATATTTCGTTTTATTATACTCATATGATTTTACTTTAGCAATGACGCTTAATTGTCACATTTTTTTCGATACCTCTTGGCTAGTAATCCTTTTGTAATTGTTATCGGAGAATCATTTATTGCCGTCACAATGAACAGCTGATTTTTTTGATTTGCTGCCGGGGAGTTTCGGCCACGTAATTTCAATTCAGTTTTATATGTTGCATGTGAGACATAATTCCGCCGAATTTTGTTTGTGAATATTCCGAAGTATGAAGCCATCTAAACATTTGATTATCGTTTCAATAATAATAAATGTAGCACTAGCTGCAGAAAAATTCACGAGAAGTGATGTAAAATGTCATGGTAGGCATTATAATATAAAGATGTTATTCCAAATTTATTCATGTATATACATTTCACCAGTATGCAAAGTTGTGATAAAGGAAATGACGGATGAAGTGGCAAAAGTGGGTCCAAATAAAATAGTAGAAGTCGGCGGTTTCCGTTTAGATTCTTCTGGAAATGCTGTTCGTCAAAAAAAATCTCTGACTAAGTCCGAAATGTTTTTGACAGAATTGATGGAGAAAGTTTGTAAGTGGATAAAAAATAATATACCAATAAAATGATTTACATGCATTCAATTCGCGCATTATAAACCAGGTGAAAAACTGAACGACTACGTAAGAGTAACTGATAAGAAGACTGGTAAATTACGTTTAATCAAACTCATGGTTGATGGCATGCTAAATCCCGACACGTCTGAGGTTGATTTCGTTCAAGACGATGATTTGAATAAAAGTCTACCTGTCTATGTAAGCAATATTTTATATTAAGGAAAAATATTTTTAACAATTTGAATTTTCAATCTTACTATAGTGTCTAGAAATAATTGAAATTCAAGAAGAGCCCCTTATGAAAGCGTTTCAAGCGGACACATTAGATGAGAACTTGGATATAAATATTTGTACAGAAATAGGCAATTACTGCGAAGATGCTCCCATAGAGACAGACTACGATTTCGAAGAAAAAGAAGAGCTGTGATAGCATTTGTTCAGTCGGAGTTGAATTGCACAATTTTCCCGAAACATTGCTTTATTGGTTTTTGTTAATAATTTAGTATAGTTTTATAAAATAAAAATAATTTTTAAAAAAAAGGGTTTGTAAATTTTAGTGTAAGTACGTTAAATCTATTTTTATATTTTAGTTATTTATATTTTAGTTAGTTTCTATGACATTAAACATTAAACTACAAAATTTTAAAGTCATTGCCAACAATAAAACGTCTTTACTTAATGTAATTGAAAGTTCATATGATAATTTTAATCACTTTAGGAATCGATCGAATTTGGTTTGGCAGCGATTCGACCATCGAGCCATTTTCGCACTTCCTGAGTATTTCGAAACTGTGTGTCATCGAAGAAATTGAATTCCTTTTTCATAACGATTTTATTAAATTAAATGAGCGAGTCTGAATTCTTGCACTCATATCGGCGAATTTTCGTTAAAATCCAGCAATGAAATAAAACCGAATCTGTTTGCAGAATTTCCTTGCGGGAAGGTAGAACATTATTCTCTTCATGATTCATTTCAATTTTTTTATAATTATTTAATGATGGAAGCAATTTCGTTACAAACATTTATATATTTAGTTTTGTTCATATATTTGTTGGACAGTGACAGACATACGTTCAAATCTAAATACGAACGACTTTTCAGAGGCGTGCTTTTAAGATTTATTGTTGAAAGCTTCTTCAAAACTATCCTTATCATTAACAGTGCACATCTAAATTAGCGTATCGCTAAAGAAAGGAGTTCTTCAAATCATGTCGGCAGACGTAGAGTAACTTGAAAGGCAGATTAACTAAAGCAATCTATCTTCTCACGTTTAGTGAATGAAATAGCAAAGGATCTTTGCGTACTTGTAACTTGGAATTAAAACTAGCAAATCCTAAAGGAAAGGAAGTTTCCAAAACTTTTCCGGCATCCATCAACGTTATCACTTACAAACTTCTACATCGACCCATAGGTTTGAATAGACAGATTTAATTCTATAACAATACTAATCCCTGTGTGGGGCGTGTGTTGGTAGATTTCTGTATACTAATCCGCCTAGTGACTTGCTACATGTTGTAGCATGAAAGTTAAATGACAATTCAGTATTTGGGGTCCCTAGCGGTCAAATTCGAGGTAACCAAAATTTGTTTGTGAAAAGCTCTGCTAAATGTGTAAAAGTGTGTGAAATAGTTGCTAAAGTTGCTTTCTGCTGAATAAACGGAAAATAGAATTGATCGAATTTTTGTCTGTATGTGTACAATTAATCAGTTCCCGGGTGGCGGAAAAAAAGGAAATGCTAGCTTTTCTAAGCGATCCTTATCATTCAGATGTCATTAAAAGGGGCAGTGGTACGGCCGAGAATCCAATTTTAATACCATCGGCCTTTAATGGACGTACAGTTGGTTGTATATGTAACGATAACCGTTTCGTTAACTATATGTGGTTGGAAAAGGGCTGTCCGAATGTATAGAGACAAACCGTTCCGTTTAAGTTCGAAAGAAAAACAGCTGCAGAATGTATAGAGACAAAGCGTTCCGTTGTAAAAATTTAAATTGTGTCTATAACTTAATCTCAATATCGGATTCGTTAGGGAACATCAAATCAGAACTCCTTAATATGCGCAATCCCCTGATGTCGCATTTGAATGAAGTTGACTTTAACTTTACCAGTTATGTTTAGTATCGGTTGCCTAGTTAGTCCCTACTGTCGCTCTGCCCTGATCGTTTAGTACAACCTTTTTGTTGTTTGAATTCTATTCTTATTCGTGTATATGATCTGGGTAACTAAATACTTGATTGTTTCAATATACTGCATCATTCTACTTTGAAAGATCAAACATAGCGTTTTAATTCGCTTAGGTTAGCTAGCGATTCTTCCAGCCGAGCTCATTTGGCATATAAATTTGACTTGGCGTTCTAAAGCTTAGCACATTAGATTACACTATATCCATCTCACAAGATCCCTATTACGAATTCTCTACAGGAGGGGATTTTTACAAGCCTAACTTTATCAGACTTCGTCTAATACACTATTAACATTTGATTATCTTTCCAGTTTTTCCAAATTAGAACACCACTCCTGCCACGATGTGTACGGTCACATTATGGCTTACAGTAGGGCAAAAATTATATCTTACAATTTACAGCCAATACGATATTTGGTGGAAGCATTTGTGAGGATAGCTTGAAGTTTAGTCGAAAAAAGGGTTGCGATCCGTTTCTATACATAACTTCAACGTTGAAACTACATTTTAGTTTCCAAGAGGCGTGAATCTTCACCTAAAGCCTGATTTAAATATTCGCTAAGGTCAGCTAAAAATTTTTTCTAAAGCTACTCTCACCTCACACGCCTACACTCAATAAAATATTTTCCAATGCTGAAGGATAGCGGGTAACAAAATCCAAGTTAAAGAAATGAAGTAATCGATAATTGAAAAATGAAATTCTATTAAACCAAAATTTTTACACTTAATGAATACATGAAATTGATGCATTTTCTACGGATATTATACGGTATTCTAATCGTTTGTTATATTGCTGGTTTTTAATGACGCTACACTACCTCACTTTTATTGCTTTACATTTTCGTTTTTTAGTTAAAATGCTGTTGAGCGTCGACTTAGCTTTAATTTCCTTAGTAGCAATCGAAAATTCACTACTGTAGACGATGGTGGAGCATAGATGGGGCGATTGTTGTTTTATTTTGATTGGGAAATCAGCAGCTGGCGTTACTGTGGCGTTGGTGGCTGGAGCAGCAGTTGCTGCTCTTATTAGTGTGGATTTTCGACAACTCGCCATCAAGCGTTCTTTTTGATGCGAACATTTCGGATGCAATCATTTACGATTCTCGGAATTGCTTAAGGTTTCGTATCGGTTTTTAGGACGGGTTAAATTAGTCTCTGCTGAAGGTGAGAAAGCGTTGAAGACTTCCTTTCCTTCTTGCTTTTATATGTCCTACATCACCCTACAATTATTCATATAATGACCTTTCAAAGTAAGGCGCTATATGGGAAGTGGTCGAAAAAGTGATCCAATCCGGATCATTTTCAATAGCGCTCACCCTTGGGCAAAAAGACGTGAATGTATCAAATTTCATCAAAATATCTCGAAAATTCCGGACTGTAGGTCGAATACAAGTAAACAAGACGGAAAGACAAGTTTAAATCGACTCAGCAAATGAATCCGAATGGATCGGTATAATAAACGGGGGATCCCCCAACACAGTATAGCCCGTAAATAACAAGTGGTGCATGACTATTGTGTTCTGGTATAACTATGGAATCGTACCTAAATAATTAGCACACATTGTATTAAAAGGATTCGGGAAAAGGAGATTATTTAATGCGTACTCCCCAGTACTTCCCAGTTTGGATTACATTCTAATGATTGTTATGTTCAGCACGTCTCTGTACTCATTCTCCGCCAAAGGTATAAAAGGATTTTGATTTGTAAAAAAATTGTATACAGGGTACACTGGGATGTATATTTTTATCGTAAAAAGCATTTTAACAGTATCTTTGAAATAAAAGGTGCACTAGAAACGTTCACTGTACTTATGAAGGTAGATTTTTGTCCATCTTAAGAAAAACTAATGAATCTCACTTTTCAAATTACAGACAGGCTGACACACGGATTAACACGTTCGCGGACGCAAAAAATTTCATGGAGCTGCAAAAATAGACAGGCAATTATTTTTGACACTAGTTGTAATATCCAAAATCTGAGTACACATATATTATAAGAGTAGTCAGAACATCGTATTTTAACTGTTATATGAAATGAATGTTGTAGCATCCACGACAATGTAGATCATATTTTTCAACTAGGATGACGCATTCGGGTCCGCGAACGTGCTAACTAGCTGAGTCGATATCTCTCATGCTTGCCTATTACGCATTTTACGCATTTTAATTCTTTAGAAATGCAAGGCTTACTTACGTCCTTAATGATGTATGTAAAAAATTACAAATATTTGATTTTCACTCACTCCTCCACTCACTTCACCACATTTCCACAATATTTGTTTATTGTCATAATTAAATAATTTGTCTTAAGAGTCTTCCTGAATAGCTTTCTTATATTTTACCTTAATCTTGACAACGTGTCCTAGCTCAGCGTTACGTTCTCTTTTCCACGGTCATAATTTCAGGGTTATTTCATATAAACACATCAAAGAAGCAGAAGCGTGCCAAAAATCCCGATAATACGTAACATTTTTATTATTACTTACTTTTTTTTTTTTTTGCTTTACTTACTCTTCCTATAGTCAGTCATTAACAGTCAAGTCATTGTAATTGTAATCTGCTAGAATTGAAATCCATCCCTTACCCATATTTAACTTATAATAAATAATGTCGGAAAAACGTTTAGTGTAATAGAAATATATATTTACTATGCTTTGCACGCGTGTATGTGTGTGTATGTGCTTGGCGACCCTTACACAGCCATATGAATAGAAATTCCTTGCAATGATATGGCAATCATCACACAATCGTTTTTATTATTAAATTCTGTCCCAAGAAGTCCATGTGACTTGTGGAGATCGCAACAGCAGCACAAGTTGAATTTACAGACAGTGCCAGAAACAAAGCTCTTGTGCTCATTTTACAGCCTTTAAAACATTAATATACAGGCAGGGTGTCGTCTCTTTTGATTGTCTTCCTTTTTTTTTTTAAATCATTTCATCAAACGACGTATGTTGCTAGGAAGATATGAATATTTTTATCAGAAATTAAGGACGGCCTTGCGATATCTATGTGTGATAACTCGTGTGATTCGAACTCTGTTCTGCTCTATGCCTGCATTTGAAAATCATTATCTGGGTCATTGAAAAGTTTAAGAGAATGCTTAGTCTCACTGCGATCTGACTACAGTGAGTGATTAGCTTGGTGACCTTTTGCGAAACCGCTCAGCGATTTAAAGTCTAGCAAATTGATGACTTTGTGAAGTGCGGAGAATCCCACAGCGAAATTATGCTGGCATTCAAGCTTAGTGGAAGACCTTCTATTTATAAAAAGTGATACGAAGTCACGAAGAGTTCAAGAAGAGTATGACGGTCTGGTTATATTGCGTAACTCACAAGTGCTAGTAGGCATTCACATCTTTTGCGGATAAGAACGCTGCTTAGGTTGGCGTGTTGTATTTTCGTCCCTGACGCACATCGAATGCTCTCAAATGCTTATGGCGAGCTTGCTTCCAGGTCCGTGGATCCACATCGACGAATATTCACTGGCAAAAGTTGTATGTTACCACAACCGTCTAAAATAATTGCCTGTGGTTTGTATCGAAAGCAGTAAATGCGTTTAACCAAAGTTGTACCAAATTTCAACAAGATACAGATAGACGGACAGACAAACTTGAGACTGAATCGATTGGTACGGTGAAAGATGTATCTATCCCAAGTACTTCTGGGTGATGCATGCACGCGCATAAACTTAATATATCTTTGCACCGCAAGTGATGTAGGGTATAATAAAACAATTTGTGGATGTTTTTCAATTGTCTGCGTTGGGTCGGCTGTTCGTTCTGTTTTCTCTGTTACATATTGCGAATTACTTATTACCTTTTTGGCAGATGAACTGCAAGAGCAGCACGGAAGTTCTATTAGTCTTCAGATTAAAACTTCTTTCTATCACTGGGTGTATGTGTAATGGAAATCAAGAAAAAGTTTTCATTTTATATGCTGATGACATGCATCTAAACTTACTTACTTGGTTTTGCTACACAACTTGAGGAGAGCAAACACATTTTTTAAACATAGAACATGAGTTGGTGATGTTGTGTGATGGTGTTTTAATAAAAATAATATCAAAAGCACCATTAATACTTATTTTACGGTATTGTCGTCAAATTATCGCATGACAGTAAAAATATCGTGTAGGTCTTTTAAAAGCACTAAGGACCACACAAGCACTAGCAAGGAAAAGGCAAACCCGCACTCGTCAACGTAGAGAAGGGAAGATGTAAGGATGTACTGCTGGTGCTGGTTCATCTTAATATGAAAAAAGGGCATGAATAACGTTAGCGCACATATATACACACACTCAACTAATATTTATGAACAATAAATGTCAAATTAAAAGCAAACGTTTGTCAATATCTCGTGGGTGACTGAGGGATAGCAGTTACTTCAAAAGTTTCTAATGCTCGAGATTAAATCTCAAAGAATCCTTTAAAGATGTATACAAAAAACATTAATCATTTGCCAACTTTGCTAGCGTAACGAAACAACAATAATTTAAACGTTCGATGGGAACAGACAGGATTTTTGAAAGGATTTCAACTGACCTTCGGATACAAGTAGCAGTGAGTAAGAAAATGATTTTCGAGTGTGATCGAATCTTTTACACCCATCGCAGTTATCCTAAAAGAAGGCTAAGGAAGAAGAGAAACCAAATATTCATATTGGGTGGGCGTGGCTGATTCACTCTATGTTTTTAGAATAAAAGTGCAAATTTTTATCCTGTGTTCAGTGCAATTTATGGGTATGGGTATGGGGCGTGCCCTTTAACCGAATTGGGACATTTTCAAATTGTCTTCATTTTCGCGAACGGGAGAATGTTTACTACAGGCAGGCAGTTGGACAGGCGGACGGATGGACAGCCGAACATATGGACATGGTTAGCTACATTCCGAATTTGATTCCGGTTAACCAAAAAAGAGGAAATTTTGATGCATTATAATATTGGGTAGGCGTGGCGGATTTTCATGTTTGTATAGGTACCAAAGCATCGCTAAAAAAATATACGTTTGTATGTTTATGATTTCATCTCATACAGGTTTTTATTAATATACAAAAAAACTAAATTTTTTTTGCGTTTGGAAAATAGAGGAACTTTCAGTTTACATGGTATTGTAAGCGTCCCCTTCCACCGATTTAGTGCATGCACCAACCTGCATGCAAGAACCTCCAATGTTTCTGCCAAGTTTGAAGGCGATGTTTAAACCAAGCATTACGCGGGTGGACAGACAAGCTTAAATTGAGCCAGAATTTTATGCTCATCAAATGTACATATATTTTACGGGTCCTCTGAGGCTTCCTTCCTCGTGTTGCAAAGGTTTTGACAAAACGAACATATTGCCATTAATTGGGTCGGAATTTTTGAAGGGCTAAAAACTACGCAGGAAAGCACAAACTCATAATAGTTGGAAATTAAATGCTAATAACAAAAGAGGAAAAAAAGACAAGTTATGCAAAACGTATGCTGTGTATATTATGAATAGCAAAGGGTTTCCCGGTGCGTCTACGGTTGCGTATAAAGGTCGAACCACCTGTTTTATTAAAAATGAAAAAAAAAAACAAACAAATGTTCGCATTCGACTCTTGAGCAAATCTAAGGGTGTTTTCTCATGCCATCAAAAATCTTACTCGCACTTAAGCAAACACTTTGGAAGCTTGGCTAGACAAGAGTGGTTGACGGTTGATTGTTGATGGTCGATAGTTGATGATGTTGGTGGCGTTGATATATATCAATATGTACATGTACATGTGGTAATTGTTGTTGTTTTTAATAATGTGGGGGTTTTGTGCAAATTGTCCGTACGTAAGACATTATTTGCTTTTTTAATAAAAATCAAATCGTCATGGTATCTATGAAGCGGAAAACTTCAACACACGAACACACACACAAACACACGAACACACACACAAATACTTTCAAACAACAAATACGAAACATAGCTTTAATTGAATGAATGAACTGAGACTGCGAGACTGAGACTGAGACTGGGTGAGGAGCGCAATGTTGAAATTTTTAATTAAATACTCGACAAAATTTCTAAACACTTGTTATTTAATACAATAAAACGTAACTGAAGTGTAGCAATGGATGGCAAAAAAAGAAAGAAAAAAACTCAACGTCTAGCAAAGATGATAACAATGCCGGCTCGTTGTGATAATAAACACGTGCATATATGTTTGTTCCATCAATTTCTGATAGTGTTTGAAAAAACAAAAAAAATATTTTGACTGAATTTAGCGGTCACATTCCTAACTGCATGTTATAGCAGAAAGGGAGAAAGAGAGAGACGGAGTGAGTAGGAATTTAATAATAGAAGCGCTTTCCTTCAATAACAATAATATGAGAAAACAACACAAAAGCGTTTTTTTCAATGAACTCAAAGGCTATTAAACTATCGCAAAATTAATTGAAAAAATATTATTAAAAATCTTCTGAAGGCGAGTGTAACAAACAACAGAACATATGGTCAGTAATGAGATCTGATTTGCATAAATTTCTCTCTGACTTTTATCTGTGACTCTGGCAAGCAAGAAAACTTATACACACCCCAAAGGAATATGTAATACAAAGAACTTGTGTTTCATTAATCGTAGGTTTGTCCAGCAGTTGCACTGTCAGAAGGCATTCTTACAGCGATTGTTTACATGACACCGAGAAATATTTGCACCAACTTTTATGCCCATCACAGCTTGATCAGCATTAAATTCTGAATCAAGTTACCCATGTTCGTCTGTCCGTAATGTCCGTAATGTCTGTCTCCTGACCTAAAATGAAACAATCGGTCTCAAAATTGCCAGCAACATTGAATGGTTTATACCTGCGATGTTTTAGCATATGCGGCTGCAGATTTGTGGTTTAACGTTGTTGAATGTTCGTACACGTAAACAGAGAATACCTCCGCTTTCTAAAGGGAACTAAGTTGGGGTTTTGCTTATTCTTCACAAACTATAGCAGATAAATCCATAAAAATGTGAACGTGTCTTCTATGGACTATGCGATAGTACCTGCATAGAAATGAAAATAAACGAGTATGTCTATCCTATGTCTGTTTGTCGGTCCATCTCTCTCTCTCTCTCGCTCTCTCTCTCTTCACCTGCCAAACTATGTAGTACTCACCCGTATGCAAAAACGAATACATAGCCTACAATTTTACAGAAGAATTTGAAAATGACCCAGATCGGGCAAAGGACACGTCTACAATGCAACAAGAACAAGGAATTTTTTGATTTCGACCTTTTTCCTCATTCCTCGTAAGCTACACTACACACAACAACAATTTTCACTTTTATTCTAGAAAAATAGAAAAAACCAGCCATTTTTGACTAACGGTAGTGGATATTAAAGATTCGGTCACAGCTGAATAAAATTTTCTTATTTGTATCTTTTGTAGACTACAGTTCCATCTTTTATCACTACCGGGGTGTGGTAATGTCGTTTGTTTGTCGTTCTATATGTACTATTTATTAACATCTGAGAGAGGTCCGTTCAATTATATACCATACGCTGTTGAGATTCTAAGGCAAAAAGAATTTGGAATAGAAAACTGAAGCTGGCAGCCGTGTAGTGAATTTGTTGCTCTTGCGATAAAAAACTATAATTCGTAATTTGGTCATGATCCCCAGCTGGCTGTTGGAATTTCGTTTTTAAGCCGCCGTGGGTCTTAACAGACTACTCTTCAGACATTTCGCTCTCTGTGGACGAAAAAGACAACGCTCCAAATTACGTCTTCAGGAAAGTGGATGAAGAAAAAACCAAAATACTGGAAAGAAGTGGCCGACAACTTTTATATACAGACGGCTGTAACTCTGACGGTCTGCCATCTGCCGTCTGCCACCTGCCTACGCCTTGGTAGATGCTTTAGGACAAGTTCTGCTTAGTAACATACATCACGAAAGTGCTGCAATGACTATCCTTCAAGCCGTGAATCTTGCTCATAAAAACAAACCTAAAACTATTATTATTACTGTGACATTGTCTGTCTTTGTTAAAAAGTTATCCGGAATCCCTCGACTTCCAGCTGGAGCGTCATTAGAAAATTCAAGAATACCATCACAACATGCGGTCATACAAATAAAACGCTTTGGCTGCCTAGTCGTATCCGTTCATTGGTATGTGCGTAATACGTGAACAATTGTTGGACGGTCTTTTAATAAAACTGAAGAACTATTATAAAAAAACTTTCACGAAGTATTGTATTGAAATTATTGTCCCACTGTAAGCAGCAAATTTTTCTATATTTTAGAAAACAATACGAACGAATAATTGATCTACGGTTCGAGAATAATTGAAGCACGGTTCGAGTAACCAGTAAGTCATATAATGAAACTCGTATTAATTAGAAGAAGTAATGTCTGCTGATAACAGCGGGGAAGGTGGAACACTCCAGGTTAGAACTGCAAGCAAGACTTTTGGCATATCGCACCCGGTTTTTTGCCTCAATTGCATCAATTTTTGTTAGCAGCTTTTCGCTTGGGTGAGAGAATCGTCGTGCATTTGCTCCGCGAGTCTATTATTTGTACACTTGAGGGCGTCAAATTGATTTAGAAAACTCAATTTCATACTTATTTTCTTGCACGAATTTCGAAACAAGAGGCGTTAATCAATCTACGAAAGAAAAGAAACTACGCTCCCTTATACGCAGATAGCAATCGTATCTTATTTACCTTAATATCAAATATTGTTGTTGCACCAAATTTTCAAATAATAATCTGTGACTGTGAATTTTTTTTAGATGACCAATCATTCAGGGAATATCGTCTATCAGTGTACCACGTGGCGGTCAGACAAGGGCGAGCAAAAATAACGAGTTAGGAAGGTGGTGGCTGCAGACTGTTCCTTTACTGACTGAACACTCACAAAGTGCTACCGCCAAAAGCAACTCTATCGGACTTAGGATTGCAGTCAGCGTACATTGACTTGGCAATCGCGATTCTTACTTACTCGGCGGCTACTCAGGCGTATGAAATTTTGTGGGGATAACGTGATTTCCGATTTAAGGGCCAACAGTTAATGGAATACCGTTTGTTGAGCTCGTCAATGTTCTTGGGCTTCAGTGAAGCTTTATTTGTTCTTGGCTTCAAGTGAACGTCTGTTGATAGCGAGGAACGGTGAGCTATCTAAAGATAGCTCTCTCTAGGTTTAGGTTAAATATTTAAGTTCAGTTTCATAACAAATGAACTGAATCTCCTCCTTCTCTTTTCACGTCTACTGTCGAAACATAACATTAAAAAAGGAAAGCAAACTTGCACATGCAACTATAGTAGAGTAGAGTACGTTGCAAGTGTCTCCTAAGCCGTATCACCTTATTTTGAATTTAATTAAAATTGAATACATTTTCACTAAAACTTATTAAAAGCCACCCAGCAATTCCGGCAGCTGAGTAAGGACTGATATATAATCCATTGAATTTTATGGTGTTGTCGTAATAAACATTCCAATGTGGCCCACCAACTTAATTTTCTTTTCGTATTTTATGTCCTTTTCATTAAGAGTCCAATGGCATGGCTTGGACTATTCTATGCCCTGATGAAGCACACAAGCATTTAATTTCTAAACACATTTTCACCAAAAAGGATAAAACGTAAAACAATCAAGATAAAAACGTGATGTGTCCTGGTATGTTTATTACTTGTGTTCTGTGTCTTGCAAAGAAAATTTTAAAGAAAAGGGTTATACAAAAAAAAAAAACAAAAACAAAAACAAAAACAAATATAAAAAAACAGCACGAACGAATGTTGAAAACTTACTTATCGACTAACACTAGCGAAGTGTTGACAGTTTTAGGCAAGGTGTGGCCGTTTCTTTTTTAATATCCTTGCTGGGCCTTATCACTACAGTTAGTAAATATTTTAAGTTTATACATACAAGTATACATATATATGTATTTGTTTATTGATCAAAAAAAAAAAAAAAAAAAAAAAAACTTTAAAAGAACGTTACACGTTATCTTAGCCGGAATATCTCCTGCTGTTCCTGTTTCATAATTGTATGAACAACGACGGTAATAGTCTTGAGAACTTGCCTAGAGAGCAGTTAAAACTTTATTTATATGCTTGTAATTATAACCGTTACGTGATGTATTAAATAATCTGATCATCGTTTTTAATTGAAATGTTTTGCCTTCTGATGAATGTTTGGATTGCAGCGATGAATGCAATCGATGGAGTAAAGGAGTTTAATATTTGGCCAACTCTTAATGGACGTATTTGTTGTTTTGCTCAAAAATGGGTATAGGAAAGGATTTAGTATTTATTGAATGATAGCGCCTTGATAATAAAAATGCAAGCGAAATTCACCCTAACGGTGTTAGGTAACCATTTCAATAACCATTTTCGATATTGCACGGTATGCATATTTTGGAGGCAACGTTTTCGAAAGACCACGCAA
Organism: Glossina morsitans morsitans; assembly: GCA_001077435.1. Taxonomy (NCBI): domain Eukaryota; kingdom Metazoa; phylum Arthropoda; class Insecta; order Diptera; family Glossinidae; genus Glossina; species Glossina morsitans. The sequence continues at coordinate 12,959 of CCAG010007476.1, read as the reverse complement.
AAAGGGACAAAAACAACAATAAGGTATGCAATTCTCATACGTTATTGGATTAGAAAAACCATCTCCAAGTCGTCTAAGTTGGTCTGCGACTGTCGTCAACTAAGTGTTTTAGTTCTTGCTTCTGCATAACTTTAAGCAGACTTTCGTTTTATTTATTTATTTATTTATTTATTACACTTATACAGAAACTCAACTAAAAAAAAAAAGACAGTCGAGTTCAAGTGACTCTTAAAGTAAATCTTAAATTAATTATTATTAAAAAACTTAGTATAAGTACAATAAAACAAATAAAAGGAAAAAAAAGAAAAAAGAAAAAGAAAAAAAAGCATGTACACAATTAGCACAGAGCCACACCCACAACCGGTACAGAACCCAGTTGCAAATGAACCCCTAAGCCATCGCAAACATGCATAAGCTTGGCAACCGATAATAGTTAACAACAATTAATTTTCGAATCGTAGTGACTTTTTAGGATTAAGAGCTAGTTTAAGTACGACATTGGCAAATCTCGTGTATTAAGCAATGTTGCTTTAATGGACTTTAAAGTGTCCGATAATGAAAAACGGTGATAGACACTATTCAGGTTCTTGCAAACAACTCTGAGCGGGTTAAACAGCTCATAAGCAGACTTTGTTAAAATAATTCTGCTGCGATTAAGGACATGTGCAGTTCTCTATGATCTCTGATAAATCCGCTGCGTTGGCGGATTTTACAAACAAAAGGGCAAAGAGCAAAGTGCAACTTCATTTTTCATCGTGACGGAGTTAATTGGTTTATCAAGACTACTTTCACGCTCAACTTTTGGATGCCTTTGGAAAATATTTGTTCTTAGTAGAAGAGAACACAAATTACGATTTACCCGCCTGTGTAGCCGAGCAGGCAAAGAACCGTGACTAACAACTCAATGGTCGCGGGTTCAAATCCTAACTGCGGTAAAATATTCAATACAGGCATGCGTACGATTTAAGTTATCCGGCGGCCTTTAAATTCATACTGATTTCATTCATTAATAAATAAATAAATTACAATTTTTTCCTCCTTTTCTTGCAGGCGATCATTTTCCAAGCCGATGTATGGGTATTAACTGGAAGAAACCCTGACTTCGAAATATGTGCGAACTTAACCGTTCTAATGTTAACAGACGGACAGACGAAGATTATTAAATCGGTTGAGAATCTTACTTTGACGCCTACTGGATAGTACTTAAGTGGATTTGTGATATTTATTTATAGAAAGGATCTTATGCAGCCAAATCTCCTATAACGCGATTAATTCGTACGGCGTTGTATGGAAGCGGGCGTAACTGTGAAAATCGTGATAAGACGAACATAGAACGAAGACATGTAGGATTAAATTACACAGCATTATGTGGAACTCATTACCTCATTTTATGGATACAAATGAAATGGTGAGCTTGTGCCGCGTTTAATATTGCGAATCTCAGAAGTGAGTAGTAAATTAAAAGAAGGCAATCCTTCATCCTTTTCTTCATCGTTTGCTCATTTCATCGAATAACGGCAGCCATAGATACATTTTTCAAGGCATTGGAATCATTAAAATGCTCGTCTATGGCAAACGGATTATATAAGACGCGTTATATTGCTGTGAGAGAACTGTCCCAGTTTTCTGTCGCTGTTGTATGGAAATCACGTGATAAAAAGGCAACGTTATAGGTGACTGGATTAGAGATGGATAGAAAGAGAGAGAGAGAGAGAGAGAGAGAGAGACAATACAGAACTTAAAAATTTAAAACAAGATTTAATTTTGAAAATTTTAATATTTATTGACTAATTGATTTTTGTTTCCAAATGTAAAGGTACTATGCGTGAAGAAGAGAATATGGTACTCGCAAATGGTACTCAATTTGACGAACTCTTTTTTAAGATAACATCATGTATATGCATATATATAAAGCACATAAGAAAGAGACGTTGCTTATTTATAAAATGCGATGGAGGAGGAGCCGAATATCATGTAAACAATGAACTATTTACCTAATAAATAAAAATAAATATTTAAAACTATTTATAAATAAATAAATAAAGACACTGTAGTAGGCCACGGTCCACGGGAAGTAATCGAAATAGTAATTCGATCCGAATAGATAGTGTCCACCCTTGCGACACAGCACGTCAGTATACCAACTTTCTAAAAAATTACATGTGGGCATGTGGGCTGAACACAACAGTGACAAATGGGCAGAAAGGCTTTGCATCACTTTCTGAATCAATCAGTATAATAGAAGGTGGGCCGATCTCAAGGCCTTCTGGTTCCGCACAAACAATTCGCATGAAGAGCCGAATAGGTAAAAATCGCGAATAGCAAATCAGTGTTCGCGGGTCCAAATTACAATGCGGCAGAGTTTACTGTGATGGTAGCTACAGTCGGTGAAGGCTTAACACTGGATTGGGCACACATCCACTAGGCTGCCGCCATCACCTCCCTATTCCTTCCTATTTTTTCTCTTTTCTCACGCCTTTTTCAGCATCAACGTGTTACGCGAACAGGGGACGTCTCGTGACTGATTGGTTCTATAAAAAAAAGCATGGTGTAGTGTGTAGAAAAGAATATTCGAAAAAATTCTCTTAATAGATAGAAGCTCGAAGTTAAAGGATATAAAGAGAAAGAAGGGGATTCTTTCGTAATCAATACAACAATAGTTAATTCTCTACCTACAGCTTATGGAACAGTGAGAGTTGTGTTCAGAAAAAAAAAAGTCAATTGCTATTCGCATTCTCTCATATCAGAAAAATATTAGGATAAGTAATCAATGCGGGACTTGCTGCGAACGCAAAAAAATTGAAAATTATATATTTTAATATATAATACCCTTCCTTTACGAAACATTATAATTAGACGAACTATGGAATTCTCCACTTAATAATTCTGCATAGCTGCTATCCTGGATCTTATATAGAAGAAGTAAAAGAGAAGAATGTAATGAAACAAACAAAAGTAAAAGGGTCAGGTCGGACTTGGAATCTTGTAACACATAAGCTGGAGCCGATATGGGACAGAAGCGGCACAGAAAAGCAAAGAAAATAGAATCTGTCTACACTAACACAGAACATGACATTCTCATTGGGCAAAGCGGGGCCTGTCCTTATTTCTGTCATTTAATACCGAAACCGAATATTGAACTTAGGGTTGGATTTTTTGTTTCAAGGACAAACGCTGCTGCCAATTGATTAGGGCCGGCCCCGTTAGCTACTTTTCGTGGGAAAAACCCTGTACGAAAAAAGAAATTGCGACCTTCCAAATGTGTCGACAAAAATCGCCGAGCCATAGCATTTCCACACAGCAAATTGACATGAAAAGTTTGAATCGAATGGATCCCTTTCGGTTTCTCTATTTTTTCCAGGGCAAAATCAAAACAACACTTTTTTATATACCCCATGATTTGGAATTTTATGTATAAAGACTCGCGTATTAATGAATCTTTTGGGGTTTTTTTTGTTTCTTTTTTAAGTTTACAAAAGTCGAGCTATTTTTAGCGAACACAAGGTGACGATATTTCCTCTAAAGACAAATAATAATTGCTTAACGAACCTGTCGCCTCCACGTTAAAGACGATGAGGTTCATCAACAATAGCGATCTATATATTGCAAGTAAATTTCGAACTTCTATTTAGGCATCTCTTCATCTATGGTAAACTTCTGGTAAACTTCACTCTTTTATCGGAAACGGTAGTTTAGCTAACACTTTCAAACTTTATTAATATAATATTTGTTTTTAAAAGGCTCGCGAAAAGCAAAAGAAAAAAAACAAGAAGGAAACTTTGCAACACTTTAAGGCTCTTGAACAGTTAGAGCAAAAGAGAAATACCACACAGGCGTATACTTACGGCAAATGGTGGCAAAGAGAGGTAAGTAAATAAAACAAACATATGTTTATATGTAGAACATGTTCAATGTGTTCCCTTTTTTGTCATGAATACAATTTGAATTTCAATTGTGAATCGCGAACCGATTTGGAGGCAATTGAACTGAAAAGGAAGGTGAATGTGGTAAAAATTGATATTACAGAACACGTACTCACACAAGTATTCATGCATACATTGCAATTTTAATGATGTGGAGAGGAACTTGGCGTTAGCGATATGGCAATGATGATGACGGCGGTATTGAGATTTAACAGACTAGTGATATGTATTAGAGGGTTTTCTTAGTGTAAACTGAATTTCTTTTTGTTTTTTGTATGTATGTATGTATGTATGTATGTATGTATGTATGTATAGTTTTGGTATTGTGTTTGGTTTTATTGCCAACTATACAGAAAGTGAACACATTTAAATGCTTGTCCAACATCTGCTGTTATCTTCATTTAGGCCGATTGCATAATGTGAGTCACAAACAGCACCAGCACCAGCAGCAGCAGCAGCAGCAGCAGCAGCGTCGACAGCAACAGTTAAGCAAAGGCTTTAAACGAATGTAAGGTTTGCAGGGAAAAGTTCCGAATTATAATAAAAATGCAAGAAAAATAAGAATGTTTGCTTGTTTCTTGCCTTTTACGTATGCCTGTGTGCTCGCTTTTACAGAACCGATAATTTATTTGTGTTTTTTTTTTTTTTGCTTTTTTTTACGTTTTTTATTTTGTATTGTTCTGCTCTGAGCGTCGTTTGTCATTTTTCGTGCCAATGTCAATAGAGTAGATCAATCAAATAAGCGCTGTTTTCATAATCAGGCGGTAAAAGGTTTGCTTTTCATATGCGAATGTTTCAATCTTTACGTGAGTGTGTGTGTGTGTGTTTTGTGTGCTTATGATTTCAATTTAAAGACTTTTCGATGATCACAAAGCAATAATGACCAATCGGAAGAATCTTAAATGCATCTTTACGTTTGTGCACGTCCATCCGGTCTGCGAAACATTAAAGTAACACACACAAACACTTATATACTTATGCATAGATGATGCATAAGACAAAAAACCTATAACTGGCTGGTAAAACAAAACTTTAAGTTATCGCATCTTAACTGGCTAGTCAGCCGACTGGCCGGCCGGCCCGGTAGCCAGCCAGGCAGCGAGGCAACCAGGCAGCCAAAAGAAGAGTTGCTTTTTTGTTTGTTTTCATTTCGCTTTATTCTTCATTTATTTATTAAACTTATTTTATTGTTTTATTTTGTGTGTGTCTGAAGGCGAATGAGTTTTTCCAGTGACCACCGCGATAAGAGAAAAACAGAAATTAATTTGAAAATATTTCATGTTCGGCATTTCGTAGAGTTTTTCTGTTATTGTTGATGGTGAATATGTGTTTGTGTATGCATAGGTGTATTTGTCAGTGTGTGTGTGTGTGTGTGTGCGTGCGTGTGTGCGCGTTTATAGTGGTCAGTTTCTTTGAGAATGGCGGCTTAATTCATATATATATAAAGCTAAAAGAAAAAGACAAGAAACGAAAACGGACAACAAACGAACGCAAGCAAATGCAAGCAAACCATCCGTTGTTCGTGTACTTTAGAGAAGGTTTTGCTTTTAACTGAGTATTTAAGTCCGCATGTGTGTGCGCGTGTGTGTGTTGGCATGACGGGAGGAATTTGCAAAAGTCAGCTGCCCTCGGTAACATTACTTTTGTTGTATCGATTCACTTTGCTAGCCGGTCATCATTTTAAGTCGAAAGTGACGTGTTTTCCCTCAAAACTCTTGACATAGGTTTTAAGTCATATTTTACTCTATTCTGCATGAGCCAGCTAGCTCTTGAGACGACCACCGTAGACAACAGACCAACACCGATAACTAGTTTTTCACAAATCCATTTTTACTATAATTGTCCTTAGAGATGATCAGTCGTCATTGTCACCGTCGTCGTCGTCAGGTTAAAAACAGAAAATTTTAATTTCAAAGAAGAAGAAAGAAAAAAATTAAAAATGACTCTATAGCCTTGTTGGTTGCTTAGCAGTGCAATTTTTATAGTGACTTAAGGTTTTTTTGTTTTTTTTGTTGCTGCATTACATTTTCATCTGCGCTTGCAATCTTGTTGTCCTTTCTACTTGCATACAATCCGGCGTCCATTAAGTTGACTGTATTGCGGCCATTATTATTATTATATTAACAATAACAATAACAAAAATAAGAATAACAACAACAACAGCAATGGCAACAATAATAACAAAGTTGTGATCGTCTTGCTTTTGCTGCATTTAAGCGGTGAACTTGAAAGTGTTGCATGCCCACAAACAAATGCATACACACACATACATACATACGTACATACATACATACATACATACATACATACATACACACACACACACACTCGCACACATACATTCACATGCATACACATGCATACGTTTGCGGCCAAATGTTTAACGTTCTAGGTGGTGGAGTTTTGTTGGCGAATTGTAAGATCCCTCTGTGAGAAATTCAACTGAAGTTGTTTGTCTGCTTGCGCAACATAAGAAATAAAAGCAAAGTAAAGAGAAAAAAATTATTTCTATGTTTGCTGTAAGATTAAAAATTACCAACATAACTATCGCTAGTGCACTGAAGGTGAGTTTTAATGATTCTAAGTAAAAACTTTTTGAACTTTTCTGTCAGACGTATGACGGCGACAACTTTACCAAGAATCAATCTTTGATATCACGAAAAACGATACGAAATAGTTTTAGAAAAAAAAAAGAAAACATATAAATAAATATATTCAGATGTATAATATATACATATGTATAGCTCTATGGAAATTTCGAAAAATCCAAAAGAAATAAGCGTAAGCTTTGTCTTGTTCATTGCATATCTCTCCCTTCTAAAAGTGCGAAGACTGAGCCAAAAGATCCTTCATTTTCCTCTTCACCGTTGTTATAATGTTTTCAATTCGTAGTTCGATCATAATAAAGAAAAGCAATGGAAACTTAAAAGGAAATCCCCTTTGAACTGAAATTGAGAGCCATTTCCTATCCTCCGCATGAGGCGATAACAGCGAATAGCTTTTAATATCCCACAACACCCACACAAATCTTCGTTAAATGGGTCTGTTTTTCGTTCTTTTTATTAGAGCTTTTAGTTAGGCTATGTCCGTATGTCCATCTGTGTCTGTTTCTTACAGAGCTGGTATTAGAATTCTAAATGTCAGAAGTAAAAAAGCCATTTCCATTCCAGTCTGTTTGCCTGCTCAACTGAATCACATCTCTTGAAATTCCTAAAGTCAAAGGTAAGCCAACTTTTTTGCATTTCTCCCACAATTATGTCCATCTTTCCATCCGCCGCGGGCTTATGGGGCTACCACTGAAATTCTCCACTTCATAAATAAGACAAACTCTTTGCGTCCGTCTCGTCCTTCACCTGTTCGTTCGCTTATTGGTGAAATTTTCGAGCAACGTCCATCTGGACGTTTGTCAGCCCGCCTCTTAACGCCTCAAAATATTCATCCCTCCATTCGTCGCCAGTCTGTTGGCCTTTATCCACTTACCTTATTATTGGCATTATTAGGGTCATCACTAAAACATGAAGAATAGCCGAGAAATGTCAATTTGTGGTTGATCTCTCCCCTCATTAAAAGAGTTCTTAGTATTTTCGAATTGTTTACATACGAGATAACTGGGCCGTGATTGCTTTCACAGTGATCCTGCCTGTTTAGCCGCCGCCGAAAGCCGAGCTTGCTGAAAGTATATTCAAAATGATTACGACTCCGGCTATTGTATGCTGGAATAAAGATGAGATCGTGCATATTTATAAGTGGGAATGGTCAATTGTGTCGTTACGAAGGGAAATTTGTTATTAATTTTGTATTTAAAAAAATTGATGACCATAAAATCCTTTGATGCCTGCGCACGTGCTTGTGATTCAATCGCTGTGTGCATGTTAAATTTCCTATCTTAGCGTTTTTATTGTGGGCATTTCAACAAAAGACAGATCGACAGATTCACAGATTCAGAGTTGTACGCTAATCAAGTGGTTGTATGGTTTATGGACTTCTACGTAGTAGAGAAAGAGTAGGAAATGCAATCTATCAATGTAAGGAAACTTTCCTTTTAGTGTAGAGAACGATAGGGCTCCTACCGTTTGCTGAAGGAAAAAACATGGCCCTATAAGTCGGCTTCCGTCTGCTGGGTATTCATAAGCAAGGCTCCCTCTGTGTCAACTAAGTAACACAACATGCACTGTTCGCGTTATCACGCATCTTGTGATACGGAGTTCTTATCATTTTCAGCAGCAGATGTAAACTTAAGAAGTTAACATGAGCAGACTTTTTTCAATCCAATTTAACGATTGGTGTAACTTAAGCCTAACCACACAAATAGCTAAAAAACTGAAGCGATTAATATTCTTTCATGCGGTAGCAGATATCAATCAGATTTATTGCAACATTTACCGGATTCACAGAAACATTGTCTATGCTCACTTCCCAGCAATTAGGAAGAAATCGTACGTTTAATTTGGGGCTTGCCCAGCAAACGTATAACTCGGTAAGATGGCAACGTTTAATAATAACGCTTAACAAATGAAATTCCCTAGATATGTATTCTACGCTGCTTTGTACTCTGAGGTAATGGATAGCAAACTCTTTCCTAAAGCAAACTTCCGAACTTCTGACATTTTCTGGAAGTAGAACCAGAGCGATTTGACAGATAGTGAAGTTAGTAGATATGCAAGCAATGTTTGTGTTCTTGTGTGTATATTTCATATCATACTGTTTTGATAAGTTCGCTTTCTCAAACGCTATGCGATCGCATGTAAGGCGGGTATTTATTCGTTTCTAGTAGACGTAAGCAAACTATTTAGTAGCGTACTATAGAACAAACATCAAGAAAAGCCTAATCACTTCCGCTTAAGGTTTAGTATGCTCTTCGCATTAGGCGATCAAGTGCACAGCAGATTGCCACACAAGTCCTCATGAGATTGCTGAGGATTGAAATATTTGTAAAACAACATCAAAGCAATTTAAAGAAAGCAGCCTTCAAAGATAAGACCAGCGTGCAGATACCATTTAATATGCAAAATTTTCTTTATTGATCTTTTGTTTGCGAATGTCCGCTATTTCTGAAGTGGTTGATAATAAATAACGAAAAGCCGATATGGAAGTGAACCTTAATGCTGAAATAAGTTATGCTAATGTTTCTATGGCATTAGAGGCACAATACACATAGCGAGCTACTGCCGCTGGTATTGCCAAATGTTGGTCTTTCGACAACTGAGAGGATCCGAAAGAAACCCCCGAAAGAAAGAAAGAAGGCCATGAGAGATAGATTGCCCATAATTATGTTTGACTAAGCAAGCGCACCTGGGACAAATAGTGAAAATCTATTATCTACAATTTAGTATCCTATGCCGCATAGCTTTCGCTCAGCTTTCGATCAGCTCAACATTCGTTTTTCGTTTTAAAGACTTCGCTTAGATAGGGTTAAGTTAATTTCATGTGAAGATTTTCGAAATCGCTTGCACAAGTGTTTTGATCTGAGCGCTCTCAGCCGTTGTCAGAAAAGTGGTAGAAAGTCGTGCCGCCAAGTTTGTAAATAATGCTTTTAACAGTAATGCCTAACCTACACTTAGACAAGCTCAACATATTATATCGAGATATTTGTATGTGTTGAAAAGTACATCGAATGTTCATCCGTACGTTCAAAGCAATACAAATTGCATGCAATGTTGCGAAGCTTAAGTCACATACGACAATAAGTGATCTCGTTTAGCTCCATCACTAATCTAATTATTATATGATTTATATGTAATTTGTGTCAAAATCAAGTCATAGGTAAGTAAGGTTTTTTGAGAATACTTCGCAGGTTTTTTATGCACTTAGCTATAGATAATTCGGGCTGGAGGACTACAAGAGTCTAAGCTACTCAATGATAAACTTTTTCCTCAAATTTTGCAAGAAAAAATTTAGTTTGCGCCTTGAAAAATTATCACTCTATGATATTTTTTTTAAATAAAAAACAAAAAAAAAGAAATTAATATTGTTTCAGGTCCTGTTTTCCATTCACGTACAATAGTTGATTGACAGTTAAATGGAGGACTGTCGTATTCTACTTATCATCTAATCTTTTAAATAATCCTTTTTAATATTTAAATTCTGCGTTTTATTTGCATACAATCTCTTGATGCCGACATGGGATAATTCAGACGACTCTTGAATTAAACTTTGTCTCAAACTTGCTAAAAAGCAATTTGGGACAAAGTTTTCTCATGTAAACAAGGTTTTGAGCTCGTATACTTTAATTATTTATCTATAGCCTATATTATGTGTAAATGTATTTACAATGTACGGACTTAAGGGCTGTAGGATAGCTCAGATCATATGCTCGCTTCTATTGAAAACTGAATTTATCGCACTTGGGGTTTGAGTCCGCGACCGTTGAGTTATTAGTCGTTATCCTTTGCTTACTCGACTAGTCATTCATATATGCCTCATGGATGCAGGTACAGACGGACGTAGATAAATCCACTTTTCTACTCAGGCTAATCAAGGACATAGTGTATATTGCTCTTATAAGTCCTCTTTGAGCAACTTGCATGTGCGTTAGAAGCATTGGGCAAATGCAGGTCTAAAGAGTGAATGTGATGAAGGCCACCATTTTAGAGCCCGTAAAACCGTTGCTTAATGGCCTATAAGAACAAATTTGCAGACGATATAAAAACCATTTACCTTTCGATACATGTATCGAAATTAAGTGAAGAAAGTTTTTGAAATTCATTTTTATTATTATTCTTAACTTAGCCCAAGAAACAAATTCTAAGACCAAACTCTTAAAGCACTAGGCATCTAAGGCTATCGCTATCGCCTTTATTGAAACCTCTAGCAGACTAGAACTAGAACTCACGACCACTGACTCGTTAACCCTTTGGTTGAGATTTGCGTACTCGACCGCTTAGATGGAAATTGAAAGATATTTTTTTTGTGGCTTTCTTTTTTGAAGGTTATCTTAAAAATTTTGAAACAAAAATTTGAAATCTTTTTATACATATATGTAGCATTATAAAAAAATGTAAATAATCTTCTCTTCAACAACTTTTGCAACGTGTCCTTTTTCTTATACGGACGAATATTCTAATAACATTAATAATGCAAAATGTTCTCATTTTTGATAAAAACAATTAATAGCATTAATTTGAATATTAAAATTAATATAAAGTAATAATGTTAAATTAAAAAATAAAATGTTTTGAAAAATTATGACTAGGAAAACTGGTGGAGGCTCCAGCCTTATATTGGAGTGTAATGTTATAGTCTGTCATTTTTGTGCTCATAATGACGCCGGCCGATAGCTTATACGACCTGAATGATGCTCGTAACACGACATACAAACAACACACATATCGAAAAGTTGAAAAATTTGGCACTTTTTTCTTAAAGTTTGAAACTTATGTAAAAGGTCCTTTTACAGCCTTTAACTACAAAATTTATAAAAATTCCTACAAACGTTTTTTTCTAAATAGCATTCTCTTCAACTCTTTTTCGTAAATTTCTGTGAGTTAGAGAAAGTTAATAAAAATGTTGCAACAAAATTAAACGAACTAAAAACTTTCCTTTCAATCCTCAGTAAAAAAAATGCATTCAAATTAATAGACATTTTCCGAAAGCCTTAATAACATCTTTTGAAGAACTAAAAAAAAAAAAATTTTTCCTTAACAATTTTAACATTATCAACTCTTTTTTAAATATAAACCAAGAATATAAATAGTCCCTTATTTAATGAATTAATTAAATTAATTAATAATTAATAATTTAATTAGTTAGTTGAATGATTAATAATTAAAAATTTTTCAAAAAAAATGTTATGAAAAATTAAAAAACAATTTTATTAAGCCTGATGACATTTTTATATATTCGTCAATTCGTTCCGAAAAATATTCTTTAATTCTTAATAAACAAAAAAGAAATAAAATTTAATAAATAATTTCTTGTAAAACCCAAAAAAACATTTTTTTCTTAATAAGAAAATTGCAAAAAAAATTAAAAAAAATTAATTAAAATTTTTAGAAAAATAAAGTATAAAATTAATAAAAAAAGTAAAAGAAATTTTTTTCTGAAGCCTCACGGAAAAAAGAAAATAACGAATGACGACGAATTTTTGTGATTCACATCAACGGCGAACTATGGCTTCGTTTTCTGTTAACGTTTAGTGCAAAATCTCCGATTAATCGCTAAAATTCTTTAACCTCATTCAACGACATACCGTGAGAACTTATAGACCTTCTATATGCACGCTTTGTGTGTGTGTGTGTAGTGTGTGTAGTTGCAAAACAAAATTTCCTTTTGCAAGTTTATTATTATTTTTATTGTTATTAGGTTGACATATACCCAACAATAGATCAAAGAAGAATATCGAACAGGAACGATGATGGATTTTTAAATGAAACGATTTGAAGCAGAAACACAAAGTGCGCCATTTTTGTAAGTCACGGAAGAGAAAAAAAAAACCGATGCAATAATGTGATAATGTTGGTGTTAAAAACACGGTTCTCAAAAAATAAAAACCCACCAACAACAAAACAATGTTGAAACAGTAACATTAAGAAAACACGTAACAATAATAACAGCAAAGCATAATAAAATCAAGTGAAAAATGCTGTAAAAAAAGAGAAAAAATTAACTCTTAAATAAAAATGAAACATATTCACAAAAGTTAAAGTTAGCCAAACAACAACAACAACAACAATAAGAGCAATAATAAGAACAACACTAACAGAAAAAAATTTAACAATACAACAGCAACAACACTAACTAACCGAAGGAACATTAATAAGTTTAATTTTTAATATTTATTGTTGTTGTGTTTTCGGTTTATTGTGTTAAAGTTGTTGCTAGAGCTGCTGCTGCTGCTGCTACTGATTGTTTTGCTGTTGTTGTTGCTTGTATTGCAGCAAAATAGAATCATTTGTGGAATGTAAAGACTTGGTTCCCATGACTTTCTTAGCGCAGAAACTCGTACACATACACACACATACACACAAATATCCAACAGTCTGAGATATGAAAATGTTCAAAAGATACCGAACCGAACGATCCAAACGATCTGCACTT